>JAODYB010000063.1:0-47043 GCA_026262435.1 Curvularia spicifera
GATGTCCCAACGTGGCTGCTAGAGATCGCTGAGGATGAGTTAGAGTTTGCTGAAGCAATGGGTCTGTTGTCGCGCTACTCGCTTGTAGAGGGCAAAGAAGGCATAGACAGCTACTCAATGCACGCGGTGCTGCATCGATGGTGTGGTCGCCAGGGAAATGATGAGGAGCGGCAGGCGTTGGGTTGCTTAGCAGCAGAGCTGGTGGCATCAAGCGTACCTTTGCCGTCAGAGACGGAGTTCTGGGGGAAGCGAAAACGGATCATGGCGCATGGGGCCTATGTTAGTAGGTGGATAGTAGAGGAGGGTGAGTCAGATGAGAAGCAGGCCGTAGAGGCTTTGATACAGCCAGTATCTTTTTACAATTTTGGGTATCTGCTTGCCGATGAGGACAGGCAGCGAGCTGAGCAGATGTACCAGCGGGCGCTGGCTGGATACGAGAAGGCATGGGGGCCAGACGACACAGAGACACTTGACACGGTCAACAACTTGGGCATTCTCTATGCAGACCTAGGCAAGCTCGAGCAAGCCGAGCAGATGTACCAGCGGGCGCTAGCTGGAAAGGAGAAGGCATGGGGGCCAGACCACACATTGACACTCACCACTGTCAACAGCTTGGGCAGCCTCTACGCAGCCCTAGGCAAGCTCGAGCAAGCCGAGCAGATGTACCAGCGAGCGCTAGCTGGATACGCGAAAGCTGTTCATCCCGATAACCTTCTTACTTACGTCCCGGCGCTAAATAATATGTGGGCCTTTGCCTCTCTGCGCAGAAGCCAGGGCCGCGTAGAAGATGCTCGGCACTGGTACTCGCAGACTCTGCTAGGCTATGAGAAGACTTTCGGCCAGGATCATGACAAATGCCAGACTCTACGTGATAACCTGGAGGCTCTAGTAATCGAAGAAGAAGAAGAAGAAGAAGAAGAAGAAGAAGAAGAAGAAGAAGAAGAAGAAGAAGAATATGACGACGACGACGAGGAAGAGGAAGAGCAGCTAGACGCCTCTATCTCCGGAGTGTCAGTGCATAACCGTACTCTTCCACAAATCGAGGTTAGCTTTAGGTTGTCGCCAACTCAGCCCGCTTCGAGGCGAAAGAGGCTACTAAGAAAGCTTGGGTGGAAGTAGGGGTAGAGCAAGACTTAGTAATAGCGGGTATAGTAACAGCAACATAGGCTTGAGCACTAGGTGGAAGTCCGCGTAAGTTACGTAAGACTACCATAAATTCTGAAGCCAGTCCACCAGCATGTGCGCTGGCAACAACAGCTAGTAACTACGTTGCAACCTGTAGATATGAGTCACGTGTCGGCGCTAGCAGCGCCTAGTTGAGTAGTTAGTTACATAAGTTGCCGTTAGAGCGAGAACGAGCACGAAGCAATATCTGCTAGCGGCTCTACATAGATAGCCGACTCTTTTTGCAGACGCTCTAAAGCAGCGCTAATGTGTAGGCTGACTAGGCATAGCGTGGTATATAATACACGTGATCTGTGTTTTATTCCGGCTTACATGCACGCGCTAAACCTTCACGCTAGCTTGCATTATCCTTGGCATAGTATGCTCTGCGCGGAGAAACTCACGGAAGGGGTTATCTCTATAACCGAACGCCCCCTACGCGTGAGGGGAAGTACTTTAGCTATTAAAATATCGCCTTACTGCTCCGAACTTAAAAAACATCCTGGTAGCTATAGTGATGCAGGGGTGTAGAGAAAGAGAGATCTGAGACGCTGCGCCTGAAATAATGAATAGCACGACGAAGACGATTGTATTTTTCATAGTATGCACTATATGGTAGAAGAAGAGCAGCTAGAGAGTTATGCGATGCTAAGTATAGCCCGACAAGCCTGCGGGGAAAGGAAACAGGAGGTTGGATAGCAAATCCATCTCGGTGAGGCGGGTTTCTCGGTTATGCGGGATGTACGTTAGTTAACTAACGTCCATCCCGCATTAGCGAGAAACCCCCATCACCGAGATAAGATTTAGACTTGTACATTCTATGTGTTTGTGCACAAGTCTATATACATGTAACAGGTGTGCCATTGTTCATAAGAGGCTCCTTTATCACCCGCCACTTGCCGCAGCAAAATTATATATCTTTGGTCGTGCTGTCAATCTTTCTATGCACGGCGTCCGGAACCATCATCGTTTTGTACCCCGGATCTAAGCGAGCTTACGCGGCACTTAGCTAATCCAAGGCTGGAGTGTATTGTATACTACGCTATGCCCAGTCAGCGTAGCGAGTAGCACTCGCTAGGAACGCTCACAGCCACAAATCTGATGGATGCTCTGGGCCTCAAGCGCGTACGTAGGGCTATGCACAGTTTCCTCAAGTATTGCGCTGCTCGGCCTAGTACCAGATAGGGTCTCCTCAGTGAGCATACTGGTTCTGTAGTAACACGGTCTTAGCTTCTATGCAGGAAAGCGAACGCCTATAACTTGTTCGAAGGGAGGATGTAGCGCTGGAGAACTATCTGACCTGATTATTTCGCGTCGCCGTGTACATCTGCTTAGTATGCGCTAACCTGTTCTGGTCCACGTAGATAGCACCTAGGTTGTTGACTATGCTAAGTATTGATATGTCCCGCAGCCCCTATGTCTTCTTGTATTTGCCCGATGAACCCTGCAGTATCAGCTCAGCGTCCTTCAGCCTGCCCTGAGCCCAATAGAGAAGACCTAAATTAATGACAGTGTTGAGCGTCGATGCATGCTCTGGCCCCAACGTCTTCTGCTTTCCATGTAGCGCACGCTGGTACATCTGCTCAGCCTTCTCCAGCGTACCTTGCATCCTATAGAGATCCCCTAACTTATTGACTGTGTCGAGCGTCGATGCGTGTTCAAGCCCTAGCGTCTTCTCCTTGCCATCTAATACACGCCGGTACATCTCCTCAGCATCCTCTAGCCTACCTAGAGTCTTGTAGACATTCCCCAAGTTGTTGACTGTAGAGAGCGTAGATGGGTGCTCCACCCCCTGTGTCCTCTCAAATCCATCAAGTACACGCCGCAATATCTCCTCAGCATCCTTTAGCTTATCCTGCTTGACATAGATAACAGCTAGATTGGCAGCCGTGCGTAGCGTCTCTGCGTGCTCTGTACCCCGTGCCTTCTCGTAGCCGTCTAACGCACGATAGTACATCTTCTCAGCGTCCCCTAGCCTGGCTAGGGTCTTGTAGAGATTGCCTAAATTATTGACTGCGCGGAGCGTAGATATGTGCTCTGCCCCTTGCATCTTCTCGTATCCGTCCAGCGCACGATGGTACATCTGCTCTGCGTCCGCTATTCTGCCTAGGATCTTGTAGATGTTTCCCAAATTGTTAACTATGCGAAGCGTCGATGTGCACTCACATTTAAACGTCTTCTTGTGTCCATCGAGCAGATATCGCAACATCTTCTCAGCGGCATGTAGCTTGCCCTGAGCTATGTAGAGAAGACTCAAGTTGTTGACTACGTGAAGTGTGGATGGATGCTCTGGCCCTAATGTCTTCTGGTATCCGTCTAGTGCACGCTTGCACATGCGCTCTGCCTTTTTTAGCCTGCCCTGGGCCTTGTAAAGAGCGCCTAAATTGGTTATTGTGCTCAGCGTCGATGTATGTTCTGGCCCTGACGTCTTCTCAAACCCGTCTAGTGCACGTTGGTGCATGCGCTCTGCTTCTTTTAGCCGACCCTGAGACATGTAGAGAAGACCTAAAGTATTGACTGTATCGAGTGCCGATGTATGTTCTGGCCCCGAGGTCTTCTCAAATCCGTCGAGTGCACGCTGGTGCATGTGCTCTGCTTCCTTCAGCCTGTCCTGAGCCTTATAGACAAGACCTAAAGTGTTGACTGTATTGAGTGTCGATGCATGTTCTGGCCCTGACGTCTTCTCAAATCCGTTTAGAGCACGCTGCAACATCTTCTCAGCATCCTGCTGCCTCCCCTGTCTCCTGTAAATATCCCCCAAATTGTTGACTATCATAAGTGTCGATGTATGCTCTGGCCCCCACGTCTTCTCGTATCTATTCAGCGAACGATGGTACATCTGCTCTGCGTCCTCTAGCCTGCCAAGACGCATGTAGAGATCCCCCAGTTTCTCGATTATGTAGAGCGTTGACGTGCGCTCGGGCTTGAACGTCTTCTTTTGCCCGTCGAGCAGGTATCGCAGTATCTTCTCAGCGTCATACACTCTCCCTTGATTCGTGTAAAGAAGACCCAAGTTGGTGACTATGTCGAGAGTTAATGGATGCTCTAGCCCGAATATCCTCTGGTAGCTGTCTAGTGCACGCTGGAGCATGCGCTCTGCTTCCTTCAGCCTACCGTGAGACATGTAGATAAGACCTAAAGTGCTGCCTGCACTTAGTGTTAATACATGTTCTGGCCCCGAGGTCTTTTCAAATCCGTTTAGAGCACGCTGCAACATCTTCTCAGCATCCTGCTGCCTCCCCTGAGCTGCGTAGAGAATACCCAAGTTGTTAACTGCACTCAATGTCGATGCATGTTCTAGCCCCGACGTCTTCTCAAATCCGTTTAGAGCACGCAACAACATCTTCTCAGCATCCTGCTGTCTCCCCTGCATCCTATGAACATTCCCTAACTTTTGGACCATGGAAAGTGTCGATAAATGCTCCGGCCCACATGTTTTCTCAAGCCCGTCTAGTACACGCTTGTACATTCGCCCTGCTCGCTGCCTGTCTTCATCACCAAACAAGTCCCCGAGGCTGTGAAAATGGACAAGCAGTATCGACGCCTCGACCACTCTCTGCTTATGCGATCCGCCGTCCTCCTCGATCCATCCGCTGACGCATAGGCCATGCGCTATAATCCGATTTCGCTTCTCCCAGAACTCTGCGTCAGACATTAGAGGCACACTCAACGCCACTAGCCCTGCCGCTAAGCAGCCCAGCTTGTACTGCTCCTCTGCGACTTCCAAGTAGCCGCACCATCGATGGAGCACTGCGTGCATTGTGTGACTGCCTGTACCTTTTTTGCCTTCCACAAGCGAGTAGCGCGATAGTAGGCCCATAGCCTCGTTAAATATCAGCTCATCCTGTGCAACTGCTAGCAGCCACGCAGGTACATCTACCTGTGCTGCTAGGTCTGAGCCTGCCGCGACCAGCTCATACCACACTTCCCCGCTGTCGAGAAAGCCCCATAACTTAAGCAGGCAAGCTGCCACCTCGCACTGCCTCTGCACCTGCTCATAGGAGATGGTCCACGTCGTTAGCACACTTCGGTCGCCATAATCGTCTAGCAGAAAGCGTGCTTCGCTCTTCATTAGACGCTCCCATGTCTGGTTGTAGTACTTCGCGTACGTATGCGCAGAAACGTTTGTCTCACGCATGTATGACCCGGACTGCGTGAGGGCGAGCGGAAGGCCATGAAGGAGCTCAAGTACTACATCGCTGTCTGCTCGAGCCGTATCAGTGACGGTATCTCTACTTTGGAATAGTGAGCTTCTACTTACCCTCGACCACTTTGCCAGCATTGTTCTCTAGTATAGCACGCGCTTGATCTGCTGCCACCGTGCCTACCTTGACTCCGATGCCGAGCCTCTGGAGACTGGTCAACCGGCTCGTGATGAGCAACGATCCTTGGTCTGCATGTGGGAAGTAAGCCTGCACGTTATATGCTTGTGAGTCGCCTCGGTCACGATAGTCGCGGTCTGCGTTGTCAATAAGCACGAGCCAGCGCGCGTTCGACGGCATGGATAGCCACCGCTGACATTCGCGTACCGCTACCTCAGCTTGAACGGTTACATCGCTAAGCTGCGCTGCAGCGTCAGCCGTCAGCTCGCCTCGCGGGAGTCTCCGTGCCATGCTGACAAATGACTGTTTTAAACTGGCCTCAGACGACCCGTCTAGCCAGAACACTGCGCTGAAGCGGTGATGGTGCTTGCGCGCAAACTCCACCGCCAGCTGCGTCTTGCCGATGCCGCCAAGGCCGTGCACCACGACTACCTTCCGCCGACGCATTGCTGCAGACGAGGTTGCTGACGATGTTTCAAGAAGGAGCTGCTCGACCGCTGTCATTTCTGCCGGCCGGTCCACGAATTGGCTCACTACCGGCACGCCTTGGAGACTGAATTCAATCTTATGCTTGCCGTGGTCTGCCATAATAGTTAATCCTCATGTATTGTCATCTGCTCTAGGATGTATAGTTACATTGAGAGCGAGCCCATAACAGTGTGGAAGATTCCTGAGCCATATCTCTTACTACGTCGGCTACTGTCTCGAAGTCTTCCTCTGAAGCCCTTGCGAACTTGTTCATATCGAAGTGCGTCCGCGAGAGCGAGTACTTGCTCGTTGCGTCCGACAGATCGAGGCAGCCAGAGCTCTCGCTGACCACAAATCGCTGTGCATGCAGTTAGCGTAATACCTTGTACACTGCCCTCGCCACCTACCCTTCGATCCTCTTTGCCTACGATCCTGCCGACGTTGCTCGACTTGAGCTCGTAGAAGCATGCAATCTGTGTCTTGTTCGTCTGGCCACGCGTCTTCTTCAGGTAGCTGTCGACCACCTCTCTTAGGTACACATTCCCCGGCTGCAGCACCTCGAGCGCGGTGGGCTGCACCTGATCCTCGTGGTACTCACGACGCGCTGCCTCCAGCATCTCCATCTGGTTCATGCCTTCGGCGCCGCGGAACGGTGTGCCGAAGAAGATCAGACCAGTAGTCGATGAAAAGACGCCAGGCCAGTCCCTCTGGTATTGCTCGGCTTCCAACAGTGTCTAGAAACACATTAGCTGCCAGTACGTTGCTGTCGAGGCTGCATTTTCACCTTCAGCACAACTAGTCCGCCAAAGCAATGCGCTACAAACATCAGCGGGCGGAACGGGGCATCCTGATTGATTAGCAGCTATCCGAGACACGACTCAAGGGGGTGCGCACCTTTCTTGTACGTTTTAGGGCTCGCAGCAACCGCTCTGCCACCGTAGACACGCTCTGCTGCATCATCTCCTTGCCGAACCACTGCGACTGGTAGCCATATCGCATGATGCGCGCGTTCGGCGCCACCGCTGGCAGCATGCTCTCCTCCTCGAGCCAGTTGACCCATTGCGGGCTTTCCCTGGTGCCTGCATTCGCGCACCAGCTGTCATCGGGATGGGCGCCAAGGCCGTGGATAGCGACGATGCTAGAAGGGCGAGTGTGAGTTTGGCGTGTGAGTCTGAGCTGGCAGACATTGCTGGTCAACGTACTCGATGCTGTGTTCTGCTTCCGCTGGTGCCTCGCGCAGCACCCTTAGGCCGATGTCGTCGTTAGTTACGGGCCGGACCTGGTTGCGCGTCAGCCTTGGTGCACTTCATTCTACGGCAGACCCACCATTGCGTCCATCAGAAAGCAGCGTCCGCCGGGCTGCGAACAAATACGTGACGTAACAAAAGAGTATAAAGCGGAAAGCGGAGAGCGAGATGAATGAGAGGTGGTATAAAGAGCGATTAGGCTGAAGCGACCAGGCTGAGAGACCAGGCTGCGGCGCCCGTCTGACTGCCACTTGCGTCTGCACGTGTGAGGCAAGGCTGAGTTCTGGTTGCTGTCATCTACCCTACACATCGCCCAAGAGCGTTTTTAGATACCAGCCGACCTTGCTATATCTGCTTTCGAGATTTTCATGCCGCCGTTTTGTAAAGCTAATGATCTCATTCGTGATCTGGTGCCCGAACCAGGCGCAGCGCAGAGCGAAACGTTGCCCGGCCAGCCGTCTGTTCTTCTTAAGGACCGAACTTGCATAAGACAATTCCTTCACAGCGACCTGTGGTCAGAAGACCTCGAGAGAATAGCACCGCGTCTGTGGATTATGACGACTCCGTCCAGCACGAACATCAATCCTCTACACCGCCAACGTGTCAAGGGCCGAGAAATCATCGTGACGGAAGAGGCCCGCCTGCATCTTGTGTGGGTACACGATCGTATCTTTATCAAACCGATTCACCGCTACCTTCTTTCGCATGAGTTTTGGGACGCGTACCTAGACCAAAAGCCAAGTTCGGCAGACGTTGATAGAAGCAACCTTTGCGCAGCTGCATCTGGCTTCTTGCGGATATACCGCTACTTGATCCGGCACGAATCAGACTTCCACCTTGCTCAGCAGGACAGCCTTCGCCTTATTCCCAGGGATATAGACTGGCCATCTTTCTGCCGTTTCACCTCGGACCTCAACCACATCGAGGACGTAGCTGTCTCAGGGCGGTGCCGCTTTGGAGAGCTGAGACTGACACGACTCAACTTCTATGCCCCGTTACTCCTACGCAAGTTCTGCTTCGAGCAAGTGCATGGACAGTACGGCGACTACTTTGCGCGACTCTACGGACCCGTGCTGTTCATGTTTGCTATAGTGTCCACCATCCTTAACTCTATGCAGGTCGCACTCGCAGCTGATCAGCTACTTCCTGTGCACTGGGTCCCTGTCTGGTATATTTCTCGTTGGTTTAGCATTATCGGTGTGGTCGGCGCCGCTGTTGTCGCGCTGTGCTTTGCGGTGCTTTGGCTGTGAATGTTCCTAGACGAGTGGGTGTATACTTTGAAACAGAAACAGAGGGTGCGACGTGCTCTGTTGGATGCGTCAGAATATTAAAGAATCTTGGTCGTGGCAGGAGAAAGGACTATCTCATGGCAGAGGCTACTAACGTTAGAAAATGTGACTGTCTTTTGTCTACACGAAAAACCTGAGGCAGCATATAGGAAGACCTTGACTACATTAGTGCTGCCGGGATGCATGGTGAGACGTGCTAGTAGCTTAAAGCAGCCATTAGCTATGTGGCTGTGAGTGTTCCTAGCTGCGCCATGCGCTGAAGACATCGGGAATAGCGTAGTTTACAATACATCTCATAATCAAGTTACTCCAGCGCTACGTAAGCTCGTCTATTTCCGCCTGTAGATCTTACTGCGCTTGGCACAGACACGTCGATACGGATAAACTGCCGGAACGCATGTACACATGCCCTCTTACCTGACAAGCTTATGATAGCGTGCGTGATCGACTATTTTATAATTCTGGTGCACCGAGACTAGCAGGCGTGCAGGCAACTACGGTAAGACAAGGGTATAATGCAAATGTAGCTCCACACGCGATGCAAGAAATGATCGACAGCACAGCTACAGTCGTGTAATTTTGCTACTGCAAATTGCTAGTTTATAGTAAAATCTCTATTTTATAGGAGGACACTCCGTATATATATCTAGACCCGTGCATAGACGAAATAAATGCTTGAGTTTGGATCTCGTCTCGTTAAGGAGGGTTTCTCGCCAATGCGGGATGGACGTTACCTAGTTAAAGAGAAGTGCCTAGAGAGTAATGCGACGTTAAGTGCAGTTCGATAAGCCTGCAGGGAAGGAAGATAGGAGGCTGTGTGGCAAATCCATCTCGGTGAGGCGGGTTTCTCGGTTATGCGGAATGCACGTTAGTCGTGACCGATACAGCGCAGAGGTTAATAAAGCGAACTTGCGTCTTTTTGTTATTAACGGGATTTACTCTCTAACTTAGTCGTTAGAGCGTTGGTAAGGCCGCAAATGCGTCGCGCTTGAGTTCGCCTCTTCTGTCCTGCATCACTACAGGCTAGGCAACATTAATGCGCATCGGGTCTTTGCTACCCTGCTGAGCTCGCAGCGCCAAAGACGCTCTTAACATGGCTACAGCTGCTCTACAGCCTTGCAGCTAACATTCTGTAGGTGCATAGAGCCCCAACTACCCCGCCTGAGGCCTGGTGCGATGCCGCCGCCAGATCAGGAATACAACACAACGTGCTCGTGTCAGCTCGCGCCTCGCAGAACGCTGTTCTACTATTAAGACTTTTAGAGTCACGCGGCTATCTATTGCCCTTCTCTTACGTTGATCTGTACAGTGTACGGCACAGCCAGGCCACAGAGGTGATAGAGTCAAGGAAAAAGGTGGCATGCGCAAGGAGAACGCCTGGCCTTGCTGAACCCACAACGGCGCATGTCAACTTGGCGACTGTTGCGGGAATTGGGCTGGCTTCGTCACCATGGAAGGCCACAACCGCGCGGATGTACTAGTTGAGGCTTAGGCTGTTATTGACCGTCGATAGCCATCTGATCACGACGTCTCTAATCGGTACGTCGGGAAAGCCGTTCGATGCGCGCTCGCTCTGTTTGGTCGCGCTCGCGTTCTTTATGCGCGTTCTTACGCGCTATTCAGCATCTTTCCGCGAACTCTGCCTACGGTTCCCGGCTGATCCCGATAGCTTTCTCCCAGTCTCTCAGCGTTCTTTTAGGATATGTTGGAACCTATCACCAAAGTCGCGTACATTTATGTAATCTTGTTCATCGAGATCGCAGATACAGAAGCCACCATATTCTCCTATGGTTACCCCATTGCGAGAAGCGTTTCCGGAAACGCAGACCTGGCTGTCGCGGTCTGGAACACAAAGCGATTGGAGGACGTCAGAAGATGAAGAACGCAGCCGAGCGGAGCGTTGTGGATCAGAGTTGCCCGCTAAGCACGGTTCGGCCTAGAGGCGGCCGGCTTTCTTCCGCCCTGCTAGTGCCACCAAGGCCTTCGCCCATTTATCCGCTTCGCGCCCAACCAAGCTGCCAAGTTTTCGAGTCAATCGCCACGAATTCATTGTAACGCCGTGTTTCTTACAGTACTGAAGACAACGCGTACGATCAGACCTGTCAACACCTCGTTTGTCAGCAAGTATCGTTGCTGACGTCTATGGGTCAAAATAGACTAAGATATTTGTGTACCTTCAATGGAGCGTAGCATCGATTCATTCGAGCTTAGTACGATACTCAACCGGCTTAAACTCGGCCAATACGAGGGGCACCTACGGGAGAACGGCTTCGAGGACTGGGAAACTGTCACAGCAATCACGGAAGCCGACTTGGTGGAGTTAGGCTTCAAACTGGGCGATCGCCGAAAGCTTCAGCACGCAATTCGTGAAAATGGTACCTCAGGCACATCTCATCTAGTATGTGACAGAAACGTTTTTCTTTCATCCGATAGGCTACCCGCTGCTGTGAAACATATCAAACTAACGCCACGATCCTTGTAGCAAGCAGCGCATGCGACTAGACAGTATCGACGACGCCCGCGACCAGATCCTGATGCTCCCCACAAGCCCAAAACAGCTTACGTGCTCTTCGGAGAGCATGCCCGACAGGACCCAGCACTTAGCCGTTCGTCTTTCGTCGACATCGCCAAGGAAACAGGGAAGCGTTGGAGAGAACTCTCTGACAATGAAAGAGTTAACAACTGGGAAACACCCGCCGCCGACAGGCTGCGAGATTACAAAGATGAGCTCGAGACGTACAAGCAAACAGAGGATTACCGAAACCACCAAACTTATCTAGAAGAATTCAAGCAAGGACAGCACAGTTCCAGTTCAAAGACACCATCGTATGGCAAAGCCTCGCTTGTTCCGAAAGGTCGTCAAGAAGTTGAAATTACCCCGCAAGATAGCTTGGATACAGAGGATTTATATTTGGAGGGTCAATCGCAAGATAAGGCAGCATCCGTTAAGTCTGGGATGGAGGAGGTGCATCATATTTTGAGGAGTCTTGGTATCCACTCTCATTCAACCAGAGTTGCTGCTATCCCACAGGAAGACATAACCACGAAAGCCGTTGAAGCTTTCCTTCACGGCACGGGTTCGCTTCTCTACTTCTGGAGCCAGGGCGAAGCTCTGAACCTTATTAAGTCTGTCTACCATCCACAAAGCGATTCGACACCTGTATACGCGACCGAAGTCTTTGCAATGTCAGCAGTAGGAAGCTATTGCGATGGAGAGGCCCAAACAATGTTGGTTCAGGAGAAGTTTCTGCATCTTTTTCTGTATAGGCTGTCCTCACCTTCAAACATATCCGATCTCCGCCGCATGCGGCTTTTTGCTTGCCTGGCTATATGTCGTTTTACAAATAGTACGGACAGTGCAAGGAGACTTATCTGTAAGTGACCAATGCTTTCCCAGTCCCAACCCGCTGATCCGAAAGCCACAAGTATCTGCTCTTAGTATCGGAAGACATACGTTCACGTCTTCGACATTTCGAGCCGAAACCTCTGAAGAGGATCTACGCTATTGGTGGAATGTATTCCGAAGCATCATCTTCTTAGAATGGTTCGCACGCTTTGTCTTATTGTAGCTATGTCTGAAGCGCTGACATATCTTAGCTGGTTCGCATACAACACAAGCCACGAATCACGGATTACCCCTGAAGATTTGACTGTATGGCATATTCACTTTGCACCTATACTGTTTCGTTCAGATGCCTACACTTCCTAGTCGTATGTTGAGCCACTTACTAACATTGCGTAGTTATACCACCCTTCTCGCCCGTATGCTGAACGTGATCTTGGGGACTTCCAAGAACGCGTTAGTGACCTTGGTCAGCTAGCCGCATATATAGCGCTTGGCATGAAAACAGGAACTCAACCCAAGGCTGCACTAGCTAGAATCCACTTCGAGTCCCTTAACGAATGGCACCGTACCCTTCCACCACCAATGCAACTGAGTCAACTTAGTCTTGCAGATCCACTTGCCATGAACTGGCATTCGAAGCGGTCTCTTTTGCAGTTACATATACTGTTCCTAGGCTTGCTTATCGAGCCCTACCGGAATGGTTTAATTAATCTTGGGAGGTATCGCTTAAACAATAACGTTACCACAATTGCATTGGAAGATTTGGAGGCTTTGGAAAACATCGAAGAGCAATGCGTCTTGGCTGCACGACAATGCGCTAGGGTTGCATCTCTGCTACAGATCAACAATTTGATTCGATCTTGTTGTTGGGTTTCTGTGTACGTCAACTCCGGTACCTATCGATCTATAAGCTCTAACGCAAAGTATTCAATCAGGTATACCAGCTTCACTGGCTGTGCTGTACTTCTGTTCGGCGCTTCGCAGAAATTACTCAAGCTTGTTGGAGAAGAAGTCAGCCAGGACCTATTGTACGCATCTTCACATTTAAATGTCCTCTCCCTGTGCAGCTACGATAACGCCACCGCAAGAAAGCTATACACCACACTCCAGATTATCTTTAACGATATCAGAGAGATTGTGGTCTCGCCAGTGTATCACAGAATGCGCGAGTTGCACATCGTTGTTAAAGACGTTGTGCTTGTGTCACCCTCGCATTATGACGCGGTTGAGGGTGCGGGTGAGGTCAGCAAGAACATTGTGAAGTTGATAAAACGTATGATGGACGTGCTTCAAGAAAGTCTTAGTTTTTAGAGGATAATGAGAATCAGAACCCGGCAAGAAGAACGCTTTTATGTGGCGGCGCTTCTATGTCGCAGCCTCTTACCACCGACTAACACCTGATGGTGACATCTATTATAGAAGATCTACAATAGAAGTGCTCTATAGCTCGCACTTGTCGACAAGCCCGAGCTTTGCTTGGAGAAAAGAGCGGCTCAATGCGATGAAGAGTGGAGAAGAGCTGGCTTCGATGCTGGGTGTGTACGAGCCAAACGCCGGGGCCTTCAAATTTAGCTCCTATCCTGGCGCGCTTGGCAAAAGCGCCCTACAGCCACACAGCCACACAGCCGCCCAGCCACAGATTTAGCGTCAGCGATAGATTACGGCTAAGCCGCTTTAAGCTAGGTATGCGGGGCCTCTTCATCTAGCACGTCTAGCAGGCGGTCTTGAAATTAGCACAGAAGCACGACAACCTCTCGAGCTCGAGTGTAGTGCTCGGGATAGGATGATGATGAAACAAGCTGTATGTTGACGGACTTTCGTTAAGATGCATGAGCTTTTAAAGCACCCACTGCTAGCTAAAGCGAGGCGGTCGCGTGACGCTCGTACTAAATTGTTGTATTGCACGGTAAGTAGAACCTATTTCTAAAAGACACTAGGAGAGAATAGACTGTGTAGCTCAAGGCTACTATTCCGAGGATATCTGTTCTTCTAACCTATTGTTGCGCTTGTTGTGTTGGGGAGTGTCTGTGGCGTCCCGTCACGCAGGGTGTCCCGCCACACAGGGATGGACGTTAGATTACTTATAGAGGCTCTGACTGTTCATTTTCATTCTGCTCACACGGTTGCGAAGGTAGGGCGGGTAGACTCTTGTTCAAGTCCATTGGCGGAACCACCTGAATACAACCACGTCTCAGTGGCCTTTCTCCTACCGCAATATCCATTTTTCCATCTTTTCCTACAAGTCGAGGGCCTTTCTCTCTTAGAGCAATCTGCAAGGCGCCTTCCGAATGCCTGTTCGCTGAGGAGTGAGTCCAACTATGCCTACTGAAAGGCGATGAGTGGGCCACCTGCATTTCTCTTCGTCCGAGGCTTTGTACTCTCTTGCGTTCTGGTAAAACCACCTTTATTGGGCTCCTTATCGTATCTAAAATGTGTCTCGGCGATGCATATCCAGGATACGTGTGTATACTATCCGTCGAGATTGTTCCAGCTTCAAGGGCCAGAGATTTCCTGCAGACCGAGTCTGGGCTCTCCTGGACCGGATTTGAATATGCGCTATGCATGTGTATACCGTCCATTCCAATCTTTCCGGCCTCGATGGCTAGAGATGTTTCACAGGCCCAATCTGGACTGTCCTGATCCGATGGCGACCTACATCCAGACCGATTAGGATGCTGAATATCCAGACGTAGCCTTCGAAAATTTCTCGAAACTGGATCAGACCTAGCTGATACCTTCGTTGAGATACTGCCTCGTTCCTTTAGAGAGTCTGGCAAATCTCTTTTTGGCACGGCAGGCGCGGCTCTCGGTCGCTCGTATCTCGTATCTACACAGCCCAGATCAAGGTCACTGTCGACTAGTGAAGCATACTCGGCGATCATGTATTCAATAAGCGCAGCCTCCTTTCCGAAAGGGGGTTCCTGAGTGGATGTTCGATGATACTCTGTGACTGCCGTGGGATTAAACCCACTTCTCTCACTGTCTTTCTTAGTCGTGTCAGCTACATTGAAGTGATTCTATTCCCCATTCGATTCGTGCTGGGGGATAGGCATTGCTAAGAAAATAAATTTTGGCACTTACCTTGGCAGCGTCCCTGGGGCCCTTGTGTTCTTCTGTTTTCCCTGTATGAATGGACGACGAACCGGTCTGATACGAGTCCAGCGCTGCCAGTGGCTGCACTGTATCGTCTTTTCCATGTTTATCTTCGACTTCCATGACACAGTCTGTACACTGTGCCTCGATGTTTATTGAGCCATCATTGGATGTATCGTATTCTCCAGACACGTCAAAAGCGATAGAGTTACGCGGTTGATTTTGGGTATTGAGCTGTCTGCCAGCAGGGGTGCGACGGGACATCTGGTAATTCACTGGGTGGTCGTCTTTTCGTGACACAAAGCCTAAGCAAGGCGCATCTGTAAAATTCGCCATACTACCGCTATCGTATGAACGCAGAGTTTGCGCAAGCTAGATGAGATCAAAGTGATAGTGTCGTTTGATTTACTGTTTGATATGTTGCCATAATTCATTACTATCGAATCGCCCATGTGGAAATAAACTATGAACACCGCTGATTCGTGCAGCCTAGAGGCCTGTTTAGCAGAATTCTTGGCTAGCACAGTGACATGGAGCGCCAAAGATTGCAAATACGTTGTCTGCTTTGTGTCCACTCTTGCAATCCCGAGTGGTTTGGTATGCATCCCTAGTGCCTAGTGTGACTGTTCCAGGTCGCCTGCTATTCTGATTGGTTCACTGCACGTCATCCCGAGTGATTATAGGTAGTAGGGAACTATAGGTCATCGCCAAGACTTTCGCTCGCTCAGATTGGTTACGTAGTACAACGTTGTAACCTCGACACAGGTTGCATCACTGGCTGCATTTTCTCATAGATGGCATCTGCATGGCAATAGCGGTCACTGTGGCAGATCCTAGCATGCCCTATCTGCGCACGGTCAAGACGTTAGAGGGTTATAAAGAGTTCACAGGAAGGCTTTTGTGTTCGTATTAGTAGGGCCGATACCTATCTGGAGACAGCTATCAGTCACGATGGGGCAGTCACTAGTTTTGGTTTTGTGTGCTACCGCTGTTGCAGCACAATTTGGTGTCAAGCACACACAGTATGGAACAAGTCCTCCCGTCTATCCCTCGCCTCGGACTCGCGGAACAGGCGGGTGGGACGCAGCTTTTGAGAAAGCCCAGAAATTTGTCGCAGAGTTGACAATAGAAGAAAAGGCTGAGATGGTTACAGGTACGCGACTCTCGTTAAAGACTCTTCTCAGCTCATGGAGATTCATAGGTACTTCCGGTCCTTGTGTTGGTAACATTGCGCCCATCGATAGACTTAATTTCACGGGTCTTTGCCTACAAGACGGGCCTCTTGCCGTTCGACAGGCAATCTATGTCTCAGTATTCTCTGCTGGAGTCTCATCTGCAGCTTCTTGGGATCGTACGTTAGTCCGTCAGCGTGGAGAATACATGGGCGCAGAATTCAAAGGTAAAGGTAGCCATGTAGCTCTAGGTCCTGTGATTGGTGCACTTGGTCGATCACCATTCGGTGGACGCAATTGGGAGGGATTCAGTCCCGATGCTTACCTCTCGGGTGTTCTCGTTGAGGAGACTATCCATGGGATTCAGAGTGCTGGCGTTCAGGCATGCACGAAGCACTATATTGGTGAGCACAATCGCATACACACTACATCTAATGTGCCTAACATCTGTAGTCAACGAACAAGAGACCCAAAGAACTCCTTCGTCCGTCGACGGCCTCAGGATCGAAGCCGTCAGTTCCAATGTAGACGACAAAACCATGCACGAGACATATCTTTGGCCTTTTGCCAACGCAGTTCGGGCAGGTACATCTGCTGTGATGTGCTCGTACCAGCGCATAAATGGTAGTTACGGTACGCCCCTCTCGTAATCTTGCAACAACTACCACTAATTTCTTTTCCAGCCTGCCAGAACAGCAAGACACTGAACGGACTACTGAAAGGAGAGCTCGGCTTCCAAGGTTATGTGATAAGCGATTGGCTTGCAACACATTCTGGCGTGAGCTCAATTGAAGCAGGGCTAGACATGAATATGCCCGGTGGTATCGCGTTTCCCGATTTAACCCCATCTTTTTGGGGTGACAATATCACTGTCGCAGTAAAAAACGGATCGCTCCTGGAAGAACGAATCAATGACATGGTCACTCGGGTAATGACTCCATATTTCCACTTAGGCCAAGACACCAATTTTCCTCCAATCGATGGATACACTCCACGACTCGGATTTTTTGATGCTTCTAGATATTCACACAACTTTACGCTCGGCCCGACCGTGGATGTCCGTAGTCAGCAGCATGTGCAGTTGATCCGGGACCTTGGCGCGGCCGGAACAGTGTTATTGAAGAACACAAACGGAACTCTGCCTTTGAAGACACCCAACAGTATCGGTGTCTTTGGTAATGACGCGGCAGACCTCACAAAAGGACAGTACTCGCTATCTACTACCGGACTCAATTTGATGGACGGCAATTACAATATTGGCACACTTGCAGTGGGTGGTGGCTCCGGAACCGGTCGCCTCTCATACCTGATGTCGCCTCTAGAAGCTATCAAATCTCGTGGACAAATGCATGGAGCCAATGTGCAGTACATCATTGACAACGAATTTATTGTTCAAGGAGGTCTCACTAGCCTGGGTCCTGTACTACCAGATGTTTGCATTGTTTTCCTGAAGTCGTGGGCTAGCGAAGGCGACGATCGTACTACACTGGTTGCAGAGTGGAACTCTACGGCTGTTGTTGACCAAGTAACAGCCGTCTGTAACAATACTGTTGTGGTGCTCCATGGCGCAGCACCAAACACTATGCCTTGGCGTACTAACCCGAACGTAACAGCTATACTAGCAGCACATATGCCAGGCCAGGAGTCTGGAAGCTCTATAGCTGACATCCTGTGGGGCGACGTGAATCCCTCCGGCAGGCTACCCTACACGATAGCGGACGAAGAGACGGATTATGCCAAGAATTTGGTCAACAGCACCGAGCTGGCCACCGCTACCGATCCCGACGCCTGGCAAGCGGACTTTGTCGAAGGTAACTTGATCGACTACAAGGAGTTTGATGCGCGCAACGCTAGTGTAGCATTCGAATTTGGTTTTGGACTAAGCTATACTACGTTCGACATCTCCTGCTTGCAGATCGAGGTCGACGTAAGCAACACCTCGAGAACGCCTGACCAAAGCACCCCAATTCAGCCAGGCGGTAATGCACAGCTATGGACTACTCTTGCTACTATCAGCGCAACCGTCTCCAACACTGGCTCGGTTGCTGGCGCTACAGTACCTCAGCTGTACCTCTCGTACCCAGAGGAAGCGAATGCACCTGTACGCAACCTGCGGGGTTTCGAGAAGATCACCCTTGATGCTGGTGCATCTGCAACTATACATTTTCCCTTGACTCGACGCGATTTGAGTTACTGGGAGACGACTGCGCAAGTATGGACTTTACCCATAGGTGAGATTAGTGTGCATGTCGGATTTAGTTCCAGGAATCTTCCACTACAGGGCAATTTGACCATTCCCATCCTTTCACACACCGATTAAGTACATTAGCCGCATGTGGTTAAAGTAAATACGATAGGCGTTGTACTTTCGGCAATGTGCAATCTTTCTTGATTATGTTAATTACATTCTTATATTGTAGTGGAGTAAATTGGGATATCCACATGAACGGGTGCTCGATGCAGGATACTGGGGAGCTGGGATTCCGAACAGCTATCAGAGCTAACTACTCAATCATCTGTCCACCAGTATAGGCGCCTTGGACCAGGCCTATGTAGTGCAATCTTTCCTTCAACGACTCCTCTGAGCAGCTATCAGGATCATATCTCAAGTAATTATTTGGTATAACTCCATGAGGTCTAGTACGATCACTCCTAAGGGCACGTCTGAGTAGTATTCAGGGTAGGTACTAAGATAGCATTCAAAGATCGTCTAACGTCTATCCCTAAGTCACGAGACGCACCCTGTGCCGAGACGGACATTAGGTACTTTGAGATCAAGCGATTGTAATTTTCCAAGCGTGTCTGATTAATTCACAGCCTCCTGTTGATAACTTCTTAACCTACTTCAGACTGCTTCTGTACTTCAAGATACAAAAATTACGCCGTCGTTGACGCCTGCACGCCGTGCACAGCCAAGCCTTCTATTATGCCAGAATCCAAGCCCATGCTATGCAGCATGGCGCTTAATCCCTGGGACTTTATTGATCTGAAAAACTAACTCATATAGGTTTCTAGATGTTACTATAGGTATAGGAAGTCACTGCCAGCTTTGTGGCGGTTGTCGCGCGCTTGTTCATGCCTAATTGCCACCCTGGTCGGTACTCAAGGTTGAAGTAGCTTCCCAATGCGACTAGCACAGAAAGAGCCCCGCACTTATGATACGGATAGTGTGTAATTTACTTTTAGCCACTAAGGTGGATTTTGTGGCTGTACAGACTATGTTGACACCAAATAGGCTGGCGTGATTTGTCCCCCTCCGAAGTACCGAAAATAGCAGCTCTTGCGCTGCGCAGTGCAATTGCACCGCAACACCAGTGTAATTTTATCTTTGAAGCTGATTATACGCTTCGCATATACTAAAGTACGTCTTGCCTATATTTTGTTAGTTCCGACAGCGGTGGGAATGAGCTAAATGGAGTTGAAGTTGGCAATTTCTTCGAAAATGTCACCAACTTTAACATGCAAGGCGTAAAGCGCCCCGGAGTTTCACCGAGCGGTAAGTGGCTGCGAGAGTTACGTAAGATCTTCCTCCTACAGCAGAAGATTGGTTAGAACCACGTCACGCTAGAAGAAAGGTGCGATAAGGATATCTGGGGGTGACCCCTGCTTGGTCCTTGAGCGGACTCCTTGCATTAGCGAGAAACTTTTTGATAAGCGCCTATGCATTGTGACAGATCATGAAACGCCTGGCTTAACAATCAACCATCCCTCCAGAGGATACTTCAAGTCGTGCGAGCCGTCGGGCTCCATCATACAGAACCGCAACACATCTTCTTATTGTAGCCAGTAGCTATGGAACAAACGGATGGTCAGATACGTGGATAGCTAATTGTTGTTCTGAACTAAGTGGTGAACAGTGCAAATGCCGTCTTTGAAGCGAATCAAAGAGATATCAAACTCGACTGAGGACAAGGACGTTCATGAGTGGAATGAATTGCAAGCACGGTGGGAACAGCAGCACTGTCAACGGATGAAAATCCTAGAGAGGCTCTACCAAGAGCCTGCATCGGAGAAACTCCAAGCGTACCTACAACGGTTAAAACGAGGCTCCGTAAAAAGAGATGATAGTGGCGCTCTTATGTGGGATAGAGATGCTTTCAACGAAGGTATAAAACACTTCGCCGAGCTTCTTGGATGTCAAAGATCAAACTACTACGACAATCCCCTCAAAGGCTTGCACTACCCGCATACCTTCCTGGAGCAATGGGCGCGATCCTACCCTGAATTGCCCCCCCCCCACTGTGGATAGGTGATTTCAAATGGCGATGTCCTCCTGGCTGGTCTAGCGAGATCGTGGGAGATCACAATGCCTGGGTCTTGAGCTACAAGGGCACCGAGCCCTTCAGTCAAGCTCTCAACAGGTTGATACTTGGACCAACTACTGTGGATTGCGGCATGGCTTCCACTCTCGCAGCGTGGTTCGTAATGCGCTTCGTGTTTGGAGATAACTTGTTCGATAAATTGTTTCCATTCAAAAAATCGCCCTTCATCCTCACACAGAAGTGGCAATTGCGAATGAACAAGGACCTCACCGCTGGAAATATGCTTCACGACTTCTATGACTCCTACACAGACGAGACTTCTGGTACAACTTCAGAGACGCAGACAAGCTTCCAAGTAAGAACGGTCTATAACCATCCATTGTACTTGACCAAACACCCGGGAGGCGCAGCTCGCTTGCAAAACATAATTCAGATCGGCGCTGAATGCATCATTTTCAACCCACTGGGACCCAGCATTATGTCGGTGGAGGAGCTCGACAACAGCTTACTGAACGCTTTCAATGATGAACAGACTCCTGCCGACCTGGAGGAGATTAGACTTTTCGAGACTAATCCCGACTTCATTGATTCACGCCGTGGATCGCAGAGCTGGAAAGATTTGGCCGAGGCAGCAGGTACCCTCGCGAACCATACATTGACTAAATCTGAATGGGACGAAAGCCTGATGATACGTACTGAGCAAGCCCGAAATCTACGTTTTATCTTCAACATTGAGAGGTTGATTGATGTAATAGAAGCTATAGACGAGGGCTTTGGAGACAATGTGGAAGGAGAGGTTTTTCGCCAAGCGAGTAGGAAAACATACAGCAAACGCCTGTCTAGAACGTGGGGCCTTTTCAACCAGGTAAAATAATCCAGCGATCTCCAGTTCGGTATATGTCGTGCTGTTGGCAATCTGCTTGTGCAGTATGAGTATCATGCCAACTTATCGTTAATGGGCGAAGGGATCGTTGTCTATGTCCATCAATCCCTTGACGGAACCTAATTTAGCAATCATCAAATCCTATAATTCGCTAAGATGAAAGGAATCGTTGGGGTCTTACGCTGGAGGGCGCTGCAACTTCACAGTCTAGCGCAGTAAAATCTGCATAACGTGCTCCACCACTGACTGGCGCATACCACTAAAATGGCGCAGTATGCCAAGACCACACCACTTTCTACCATTCTCCAAAATGTTTAAGTGAAGTGAACGAGTTGATTGATTAGACTAACGACGTGGCAGAATTGGGTATATCCACTAATAATGTGGGTGGTTGATGATACGGGATGATCTACGCACGCCCGAAGGGACGCCTTGTGCTAACACTTGCCTTGCCTTATCCACGGTGGTTAGTAACAGTCTACAGTGCATATGATGCCTCGTCGCTTGGAGTGGTCGTGAGGCATTGGGGCAACAAAGGACTCGGCCTCGTTCCAAGACCCGCGACACGCGCCACACTTATTTTTAGACATGGGAAGCAACGGGGGATAGCGCGAGAAAACGTTACAGCATTATGTCATCATTCAGACGCAAGCGAACAAGGTTAAAACCATCTCGCCACGCTAGGACGCTTTCCCACATTTCCTCCTCTGCACGGCGAAACTCCCGGCATTCACAATCTCGGCGACTGAGCAGTGCCTAACCCTAGGAAAATTATCTTTAGTGCTCGCGCTGCTTTTTTAGACATCCGAATATGTGATAGAGATGTAAAGTCGCGTTTGGGCAGGGGTCAGACAGTAAACAGGGGACGAACTGCCTTCAGGAAAAGATCAGCGACATGGTCAATTTTGCAGAGATTTTGTTCGGAGGCTGTCTAGCTCAAGCAGCAACTGTATAGATCGACTTTTATTCACTATAGCTTTATTGGCTTGTGCGTTCGATTTTCCGAAGGTCCGAAGTGCAAAACCGTCTCGTCTCAGGGTGCGTCCCGGGTCGCAGGGATTGACATTAGTAGTTGGCTGTGTTAGTGAGCGTGAACTAGCCAATCAGAGCGCAAGCATTCCTGTGAAATATCGTATCTCTGATTAGCTATTTTTGGCCCACAGGAATTTTCGCTACTTACGTTATCTAGGGTTCGTGTTACGAAGTAGACATATGACACAGCGGCGGATACATGGACCAACGCGCTTGCAGGCGTACAGTGACTAGCGATTGCGGCTTCACCCCTGCAGGCAGCATTCTGAAAGTTTCGTCATCATGAGATTGAAGACTGACCAATCATGTTCAGCTGATTGCTATGTACGGAAAGTGGATCTGCTCAAATATGTTGCGCAGCTGCGCATAAGGGTGAAGCTACAATCGCTAATGACAGTATATCGTCGTTGTTTTGTGGATTTCGAAGCGCATGGTTTCAAACCTAACAATCGTCGCTACACCGTTCAAACATCTCAGCAACAACCAGGCCGAATTTTGATCTACCGCTTTTATAACTAATTAGTACCCATTTATGTAGCAATGCGAGTTCTTGGGCCGTTTCTAACTTGTGAACTGTTTCATGCTAGGGTTGCATCAAATTTGCCTGGATATCACTCATGTTGCGCGTATCCGACCGAATCGCGTCGAGGTCGAACGCAGCCCATCGTTGTTCGCTTGCGAATGATGTTATACTTAGCTCTGCATGAGTTGTGAGTTTAAAAATAGAGGTATGAATGGTACTATAGTGGAATCCCACTTATATCCTATAAAGTAAATTTAGCAGCACACTATGCCAGGGCGTGGGGCCTTTTGGTACTCTGCGTGTATCCACACCAAGTGGATCATGCCAAGTCGACGGATCCGACCTCACAGCTTCGAGTAATAGCGATGCGCTGACTGAAACGGGTGCAGTAGCATGCTTTTTGTCATCAACGTGTTCAGATCTTCGGCCCTCTTCCCAAGCCACGCACTGTAAGCTGTGTACATACGACTTCTACCGTCCATGCCTTTATATCTTACGTGAGCTCTTTATGGGATTTAAAGCTTTGTCCTGTACGATACGATTGATGCTTCTTCATAAATAACCCTCCAAGACGATAGATTAGAGTATTTGACTTTACTATCTGCGGCTAATCGTTAAGAACAAAACAATCTGTTCTTCAGATGCTTGCCACGCTATTGAAGTTGCTGCATCCAGCTGCGACTATTATTGTCTTTGCAACCCTCTCTGCAATTGTTCTCCAAGTCCTTTGTACGGAAGCGTATGCAGACTCTGGCATTCTAACCCTAAAGGTACGTCATTATTGTTTTGCAGCACCCACGCCAGCTTGCCACAAAATTTGACTGGGGCTGCGTCTACAGTTCAATTTTACAGACGCGTTCGCCGATGTGCTTCCATCCCCAACCCAAGCACTACAGGACCGCGACCTGCTCGAAGATCTCCAGGACGGGGCCAAAAGCGCTCTAAATGCGGCCGCAACCAGAGTCGCAGATGCAGCTGGTCGGGCGGGCAGCGCGATAAGCTCTGCAGTCAGTCAAGCGGAAAGCGCAATAAGCTCTGCAGCAGCTACTGCCAAGAGCATTGAAGATATTGTCCCTCAAAACTGCTCACTTGGCACAAGGCACTTCTGTATAGGCTACAAACAAGACGTGAACTGCTCCGACTTACCGCTCAACTTCTCTAGCCTATTACCAGATGGTGTGCAAGACTTGCCAAGACCTATTCAAAGCGCTATACATGACCGCGCGGAGTCGTTATCGCAGCTAGTGGAAAGTTCGACTCAGTTTCCTGCTTTCTCGGTACAAAATACCTTGATATCCGGCCTGGTCTTGATGAGTATAGTTGCGATCCTTTCTCTAAGCTTAGCACTTGGGCAGCCGCAGATCGTCACCAGAGCTTTCGGCAGATTCAAGCCTGTGTCCAGAACTCTGGTTCTTCTGGCGCTGGGTTTATTGTGCTGTTCTCCATTCGTCTTACTTGGGGTCATTCTGAACACAATTATTAGGGCAGCCGACAAGCTTCCATCATGGGTAGGAGTGGAAATAGGTAAAGCTTGTGGCTTTAGCTTTGCTGCTCTAGCCTGCGCCTTGGTGTTGGCGCTCATCTTTCCTATAGCACCTAGATCGGCTGTGCCTGTGAAAATTGAGGCCGCGAAGGGTAAGGAGTAATCTAGAATATATCTGAGAGGAGTGTGCATTGTGGCTCAAGGTAAAAGCAGGATATCGTTAAGTTATTCTATCGTTGGCAAGTGGGATTGAGAGGAGTTGTGAGATTGACATAAGGCGACTGCGATAGCAATTGTGGGAGCATAGCATGCGTAAATTGGGACACCATGGCAGGGGTTGTGCAGGGAGTAATAAACCAGTTGTAGTTGTCATGATAGCCCGTGCTCGAGTTATTGCTGAGCTGGCGGAGATGATGATGTCTAGCTTCTAGTTCAAAATCCAAATCTTGTTTCGAATTTGGTGACACCAGCATTGTTATGCTCTGCGGGTGGTTTTGGCATATCACGAAGGACCCTCTCTGGATTGAAAGGAAAAAAGCTAGCAGCAGCCCATCCAGCCAAAATGTTCCTTTTCGTTATGGCTCTATCTCTGGCTGGCTTGTAAAGGTACGTGAAGTGCTCCTTGCCGATAGTGTCTACACCGCCTCGATTCAGCCGTTCGACTTGGTCACTGTATGCTGTCTTCAAGGGTGCAAAAACAGAAACGTCACATGGCTGGAGCTTGTGAGAAGTGTGGGAGGGCAGCCGGCAGAGGATGATGTTGTTGGTGAAGCAAAACTCCAGGATCTCGAGCGTTTCGTGGCTGCCAAAGCCATCAGATATCAGTACCCGTGGCTTGCCGTTGGCGATTCTTCTGGTCTGGGGATTAAACACACACGTGAGCCACTCTAAGCTAATCTTAGAGTCATTGTACCCGTTTTTAGAGAATCCGTAGTGCTAGCCAGGGGTCGGGTGGGTGGTCTAGTTACTTCGGTGGGTCGCAGCTGACCAGATGATTAGAGGGTGCAATGACCTACTATTAGCACTGATGCACTCTATAGCGGTAACTATTGTCTGCTTAACACTAACTAGCGCTCCTATATTCTCGTTGGTTATCCCTACCTACAAGGACTTTGATAGAGCCCAGCATGCTTAGCATGACCCCTGTCTCATCTATGTTGTACACATTCTCTGGCATGATGGCCGGATCCTGAAGTACCTTGCCTATTACCCCAAACTACTCCGTGACCTTGTCATATATATGGATCTCATGGCGTCTCCAGTCTATGGACCTGACTCGTTTCGCTTTGAGCTCAGGGTGGCGTTTCCCGAAGGCTTGAGCCCAGTTCTTACCGGGCGGCTTGCTGGGTCTACTCGCAGGGGATCGGCGTCGGGCTATACTGAAGGCTAGCGTTGGCATGTATTTGATACGGACTGGCTTTCTCCTCTTCTACGCTGAGGTACAGCTGGCGTTGGGCCACCTCTTCTTTTGAGGGCCACCCCTTGTATCGATTGTATAGCGTGGTGAGGGCGACACCACTGGAATCGGCTCGGGCAGCCCATGTCCTATTGTCATTTGGAGGAAGCTCTGCAAGTGCCTTACTAGCCGGGTCCATCTTCTGTGACCGTGATGGAACAGGAGACGCGATGAGCAGCTTCTGGCGGCATTGCACCCTCACGTTTCCGTGCTAAAAATAGCCTTTTGTCTATAGATGGTTCGAGAAGGACAGCATGCTTGGCGCTGCATTTAGGCTAGCGCAACTAAATTACAGTAATTTACTAACTTAGTTAGAACATTAGCTCCTCTGCGGCAAACCGCATCTGGACAGCGTGCCAAACCTATTTAGCATGAAGAGCACGCTGTTATGGGCGGAGAGGCCTGACTAACGAGTATGCATTCACCTATCGTACAGAAGAAGAAAGATAAAGAAGGTAAGAGAAACTACGTACAAGACCTTCTTTATGCTTCTATTTACTTCGTCACGTGTCCGTACGAAGGAAGAAGCACGTGGTTTCAAGTCATGTGACCCCCTGGTAGACTACTTAGGCGCAGCCCTTTACACACGCAGTCTGCATCCAGCGTATGTTGTTTGTTAGCTTGACTAGTTACCACGTTGCGCTGCCTTTGTGCGAGTTTCTCACCGCAATTCACGCTCTCTCTTGTTAAAACTTCTTCTTAGAATCGCTCTGTTAATCCAAAATCTAACTAATGGTATTCCAAGTTGGCATAGAAGTACAACTGCACGTTGGATTTAGACGCACAGATCGGTCTTACATGAACGGAGTGCCCATCTAGATAGCTCGGTCTCACCGCGGTTGGTGATATCAGATTCTGCTGGCCTACACGTAAGACGGCGCTTCCCTCTTGTATATTCTGAGATGTTGTAGATAGCGAAGTACGAAGGGTTTTATAGAGCAGCATCCTCCTAAAGTGACTTTACGATTCAATGCCTGTACGCCGGAACGCCGGATCCGAATGCACTGCAAATAAATATCAGTACCAACTTATTGAAGTCTTGCAAATACTTTTGAATACTTACGTATCTTCGGCTGTGTTCTTTTTAGTTCTACGCCATCCAGATGTGCAATCTTCTGCAGTATGAGAATTTCCGTACACCAATGCTTGTATCGCGATTCAACGCCCTGTTTCTGTTTTTCGCCAGCACTCATCCACTCATCTTTAAAGTCTCTGTACTCCGGCCTATCTTGATTATAGTTCCAGAGCTGTTGAATCCTAGACTCTCTTTCAACACTATCGAGGGGTTCCAAGTTAAAGAGTCCATAGAGTGTCTTAGGGGATGAATAAAATGGCTGTTGAAGAGTTCTTTGCACATCTGATCGAAGTCTGTCTCGCGTTTCTGCGAATGTTTGATCTGGAACTGAAGCCATAGCTCTTGGTGGATATGTGTAAGGCTAGATCGGTGCGAGGTTGGATGTCTAGTGCAGCTGCAAACATACGTGCAAAGAGTTAATGAAGGCGATACAGTAGTTACCGATGATAACTTTAGTAATAATTAGCGGCGTCTAGCGGCTTTTAGAAGGATGTGTTGGCTGAGTCCGTGCACGATTAGGTAGTAGAACATACGAAGTACTAAGTAAGTTACGTGACTAGACACAACTGGAAGGATCGCGGCGCAGTGTCTCGGGTCGCATCCTTCGACCTCCTCACTGGCTGTAAGCCTAATCAAGAGTGTTCACATTTCAGGTTGAGACGAGTGGCCCAAGAGGCCAGGCTCTGCAGCCAAGGCGCTCGGCGTTTTGCTGCGCCTCAATATGCACTAATCAATCCATCATACAGGCAGGGAGACGAAACAGCCACCTCCAAAACGTGACCGGACGGAGTATGCTGACAAAGTATGCGAGTCCGTGGCGTAGGTGTGTGCAAGGAACGTTACCATGTCTAGCTCGAGCAGAGATGCTTTTGCGCATGGTGGGAGGCAACTCTAAGGCTAGTGCCTGACTGGCGGGGTCCATGGTTGCTGCAGTATACATCACAGCCTCCTCTACTGAGTGGGTGTCCCAGTTGTGGACGTTCCTCACGTTATGCTAATAATAGAACAAAGACCAAAGACCAAAGAGTGATAGAACGTGCCAGAAGAACATGTCACATGATTAACCGAGACATAAGTCACGTGAATATATTTCAGGTGACAAAGCTAGGCTTATTGCGCTAAACTCTCATCGCGAATTTTGCTAATCGTTCTGGCGACGGAGAAACTTTCTGATCACTACTATAGATTATTATCTGGCATTTTGAGAGAGGGATCTGAAACTGTAATATCCAGAGCATTGCCTAAGATTACCGACAACAAAATTTAGAGTAAAATAGTGGCGTAGGCTGAGGTGCTA
This sequence comes from Curvularia spicifera, assembly GCA_026262435.1. Taxonomy (NCBI): domain Eukaryota; kingdom Fungi; phylum Ascomycota; class Dothideomycetes; order Pleosporales; family Pleosporaceae; genus Curvularia; species Curvularia spicifera. Next base: position 28,113 of record JAODYB010000063.1, read on the forward strand.
GCTGAGGTGCAAAAAGTCGCTGGCGGCGTATTGATTATATATAGCCACACCACGGCGTATTTTTCTATCTGAGCATTAGTTATATGTAGGATATTGTTACAAGTAACAAGTCTAAAAGGATCACTCCCTTGATGCTGACCACGAGTGGTGGGAAACCCTCAGGATGTCAGCAGGTAAGCGATCGCCGCGGGGCGACGATCATGTGACTGGCTTCAGGCCAAGCACAGAAAAGCACGCTCTACCCTTTATAAATATATAGTCATTAGCGATTGCGGCTTCACCCCTACACGCAGCTGCGCAACGGCTTTGCACAACCCCACCTTCCGTGTATGGCTTAGCATTAGGTGTCCGCTGCAAAACAGTCGATATGGTTGGTCGGTCGTCGATCTAACGATAACCGATTTTGTGAATGCTGCGCGCAGGGGTGAAGCCGCAATCGCTAGCGACTGTATCGCTCTCACACCCTAATTGCGTCTCCACTCATGTTAGATGCAAGATTCGGCTGAAGCTATCGTTGGCTAGAATCGTCATGATGCTGTCACGTTGCGTTTGGTTTTCCCAAACCCTCCAGCGTCCTTCACGAGATACCTTGAATGCCGATTCCATCTCAAGATTTCGAATGGTGTTTGATTTTGTACCTGATGTAGACTAAACTCGTCCTACCACACCCCGCGACCATACTCACAACCACATCTAGCTCAGCCCAAGTCCCACTCTGGCTTTAGACACTCTACGCCCCGTCCTCCTCCACAGCCGTGCGTCCTTGCTTCGTGCCAGGCGCGCTGCTGTCCTCGACCTTGACGCCCTTGACCCCGTCCGCAAACTTGTTCCGGAGCTGATTGCCGCTCGCTATGTTTTGCTCAATGAACGAGTTGTGGTGAAGCAGCCATTGTACACGCACTTTGTCATGGAGCTGGCCAATGCGATACTGGCGGTTGGCAACTTGCACTGCCTTGCTATTATTAGATGTTGGCTCGAGCGCGTAGAGTACATGGCCCTCGGTTAGCGTGATAGACTGGCAGATGGCGCCCAGCGCCGCCACCATAATCCACACTGGGCCGCCTTGCACGTCGCGCCATTTTGGGACAGCCTCCCAACAGTCCTTGGAGGACGTGATGCCAACGACTTCCTCGTCTCTAAACACCTGAACTACCCTGCACCACAGCAATGCCCGCGCTAGGCGCATGCCGCTCGTGATGACGACCTTCTTTCTGTACGTGCACATCTCGCCGCGGGCCCTGCGCTGTGCGTCTGGGTGAGGTACGCAGCTCGTTTGGCTGCCTATCGAGCGTGCCTGTTGGATAATGTAAGCCATCTTGGCCGAGCCCTTGCAAGCTTCCGCAGCAATGTCCCACAAGAACGAGTGCCGAATATCTTGTTCAGAGCGAAGCGCTAACTGCACTTGACGGTTTGCCGTACCAAGGCTATTTCCCCATGCACAGGCATCGCCGATGATGCGAGGCTTGCTAGGGTTCGTGTCCTGCCATATATGGATAGCGTCCAGCAGGTTAGGAAAGTCGGCCAAGAGACGTGCGGTCAGGTAGGCTGCCGGGTCCGCCCTCTCTAGCGTGGGGCGGGCAGGTCGGTCGCCAGACATGCCGTGGGCTTCCCAGTCCCGCACAGCGTCCTCCCACTTGTCATTAGCGGCGGCCCTGACTGCCTGCTCAGCTGCAAGGAGCTTTTTGTGGTACTCATCTTCGAACTCGATGCTGCAGTACTCGACGATGTGCTGGGCGGGAATGAGATTGAGCTTACGTCCCCATGGATCCCGGGTAGAGTAATCGCGCTGGATGAAGAAGTATCGCATAATGTGGCCAAAGATTTGGTTCATCTGCTCAATCTGCCTGTTGTTCGCAAGCTGCTCGTCGACATATCGCTGTCTCTTCGTCTTGCCCCGGATCCTTTGGGCTTTTCTGAATGTCTTTTGGAGATGGTTCCAGGCGCCCATGAAGGTTTCCAACGAGAAGGTAGCCAAGGCACGTACAGCGTCATGTGTAGGGGTCTTGCGCTGCAGAGCTTTGGCTGCGAAGACGCCAGTGGTGCCGATGCCATTAGCCAGAGGCGAACCCGTTATGCCAATGACGCCCGGCCAGTCCTCTTCGGCGCGGTTGTGGCGAAAACGGTCGACGATCTCAGTGTACGTCACCGTATTCTCGCTAGCAGCAGCGTGTATCTCGTCAATCACGACACAGGCTCCAGGGCTAAGATCGCAGATCTCGAAGTCGCTCTTCTTGGTGCCTTTGGCAGTGGTACGTTCGCATGGACGCCGCGCTTGTGTAGGGCCAAAGCCGTCACGCATGTGGCCTTTCTTGTGGAAGTACTCCGTCTTTGCGTTGTTGATCTTCTGCTCTAGGTCCATTCGGGCTTTTTGCGTCAGCTTCTTTGCAGGGTGGGGGTCATTGAGGGCCTTGACCCAGCCCTTGTACTCCCTGGATGCAGCATTGTCGTTCCAGGTACAGGTGATACGGCTCCGCCACGATTGGTTTGTACACACGATGATGTAGCGCGTGCTGGTCGGGGCCGGGCGATCCACGGTTGCTCCTGGGCTGGCAGGCCAGTCAGAGGGTCCAGTCCATCTGTGGTTGCCGAGCGTCGTCTGCCTCTGGGGCGTGCGGCTCCTGTTGTCCCAGTCTGGCAGAGGAAGCACTTCTGCCCACTCCTGTCGCGTCATTGTCGAGTATAGCCCCATGCGCTCGCCACCATGCTTCTCACAGTACTTGGCACCGTCTCCGTGCAAAAGCACCAGCTTGGGCCGCCAATCTGCAGGAAACTCTCGCAACGCTTTGCTGGAGCGCATGATGCGTGCCCATGATTCTGGCCAAGACTCGACGCCTTGAGGGCTGGCAGAGACAAACGTGGCGCCAACCCGCGGCCTTATGCCGTTGATTGTACCGCCTTCTTCTATCGAAGGGAAGGTGAGGGCCTCGAGTTCTGGGACTCCGCTCCAGGTTTTGGCGACCCCAAAGAAATTGATGACGTATGTGAGGATCGTAGTGTCTGTTTTACCAAAGCCCATTTCATCAGCCAACATGCAGCCTCTCATGGGCCCATGAACACCCTTAAACATCTCACTGCTGCCGACAATCTGGTGAGGGAATGCGCAATAGTCTGGGGAGATCCCAACGGAGGAAGGCACTCGTACTTTGGGCGTGTCATCTGGGACCTGCAGAGCACTGACAGGCAACCCATACAACTCTGCTGCCTCTTTCCAGTATTTGATATCGGTCTTTGCTGCGAATTGCCTTGCTGTTGTGGTGTCCGCGAGCGAGAGGGTGTATTCTGCCGCTGCCGCCATTGCACGAGCGTCAGCTTCCTTGTTGTCTTCCGGCTCTTCATCGTCATCGTCGTCCTCGGGTGCGCTCTGCTCGTTCTCAGTAATCGTGCTGACATCGGTGGTCCTGGTTGTGTTCGACTGCTCAGGGAGAAGGCCCGCCTCGCCGTCTTTGCGAGCTCTGCCAGCTTGAGGCTGGTCCTCGTCGCTGTCGCGCGTAAGATCAATCACCTCGCCATTGTTGAAGCCATGGCGAGATGTCTTTGTCGATCTGTCTTTTACTTGGCGCGGATCAGAACCGCCATTGGGCGGCTGCTTAGCGGTCGGGACTGGTGGCGCTTCGGGACAGCCATTGCCAGCGCGGTTCGTGTCGAGTGCAAGTGGGATGTTGTTGTCCGCAGTGCTAGGCGCGCCCTTGCGGTGACCAGAACTGTTCCTGGATAACTCGGTGGTTTCGTCCGGCGGCGCTAGAGTATCGCTCTTCTTGCTGTTCTTGCTGGCATGGTCGCGTTTGGTGTATGGCCGAGAACTCCCCACCAAGTTCTTGTAGTTAGGTGGGAATGCGGAGATACCGCGCGAATAGGTACTCGGCCCGCCTACCACATTCCAGGTCGAGGGCAAGCTTCGGGACTGACGGGACACAAGCGCTGCAGGGTGCGGGTACCGAGGCGCATTAAACCCTCCAGAGGTGTTGGACGAAGGCAGACTCGGTGCTTGCGGGGGCGGCGGGCCGCTGTGGACTACATCTTTTCTATCACTAGTCGCTGAGCCACCGCTGCTATCATGGTGAGATGCACTGACTGGCTTGGTCGTGCAGATTGGAACAGAGCCAGGAGGGAAGTCTTCGAGCGCGGTGTTCAGCAGGCCCTGATGTGTGATGGCAAATCTTTGGTTCTCGCGCGGAGAAAGGTATAGCACATTAGCAAAGCGAAACCCTGAGAAGTTGCTCAAGCTCTGGGCGACGCTGGCAAGCTTCTCCCACGATACCATAGACCCGCTGGAGACATTGGCAATGCTGATCTCGGCGAACACTTCGTTGGACGGGACTTGGGCAAACCGTATCCTCGCTAACCCGTGAGAGGCCGGGCCTGGGTTCTGTGGGGCGGGCGGCTGAATGCGTGCATTCCTCATGCCGTCGACTGGCTCGCGGAAGCGACTTTCCACAGAAGCAGAGACACTCTCATCGCTGTCCATCAAGTGTACGGTATCGTCGACGCTGCCGTCTTCGGATCTGGACCGCAAGCTGTGGACATGCGGCATCTTCCTCGGCGGTCGAGCGTCATGATTGCTGGGGCTGTCGCCGCGCTCGCGCTTGCTACCGCGCTTTTGGCTCTTGTTAGGTGTGTCGTCGTCTCTGCTGGTAGGCTGTGGCTTGACCGTTTCGATGCTTGATCCAGCTTGGGCCATCCACCAGGACACAGCGGCGGCCTTCCATTGCGCAGGCGCCTCGCTGAACTCGGGAAACGCATTGTATACGGCTTCTTGGTATTCCTTCTCGATCTGCTTTGTGTTGGTACTCTTGCGCTCGAAGTTGTAGGCGTTGGCTTCCTGGATCACGGCTCTGCGTCGTGACGTGATCTTTATCTGGCTTTGTGTGTCGTTGATGCCAAACCCTTTGAAAAAGAGCTCTTCGTTCATATCCAAGTTGTTGTAGTCGAAGCCGGGGTCTTGGGGCTTTCGGGGAGCCATGGTTCAGATAGCTAGAGGCCGCAGTGGCTCTCGGTAGGGTGAGACTGTGCGAAGGGTGCGTTGATGGATAGAGGATCGAGGTGCGTTAGCAGAGAGGTAGTTGTGGGGTGGAGTAGAGCCAATTGCTGACAAACCGTGGGTGAAAGTGAATAGTGAGGGCCCGTTTGCGCAGCAAAGGCCGCAGTTAATTTGTAGCGCAGAGAGAAAGTTAAGTAAGAAGAAGTTATAAGGGCTACATAGCGCGATATACCACCTGTCAGCTAGGACTAGTAGAGAAAGGAGCTCGAGTTGGTGAATAGCGGCAGCTATGGTAGTAAAGCACGATGAGAAACAGATACTAATTTCAACGCACGATACTACGCATAGTCATATGCCAGATGCCGTGCGTAGCAAATGTTGTCCTATGAGAAGAAACAGAGTCTACGGCGTTTGAGTTTGTAACACGATAGTGGATAATTAGGAGAAAATTTCATTCACGACTATGGCACCCATGCCATCCAGTAGATGAGCAGCATCTCTAAGCCTGGATGCGCTCTCGCTGAGAGAGACCATGAAAACCCTTTTCGCAAAGACAGATAACTAGGAAGAAACTGGACACAGTGTTGGTCGAGGCTAACTTTGTGACCACTTGGATTTATGTCAGCTGCGGAACAAAGTTCACGCCCATTCTTCCTCTTCCTCTTCCTGGTACTCTTCCTGCTCTTCTTGCTCTTGCTTCATCTCTTGTTGTGTTTCTTCCTCTTCGTCCGTGTCTTCTTCCATGGCACTGAGCTCGAGCTCAGCAGCTTTGGCGCGCAACTTCGCAGCCTCAGCTTTAGCATGCAGCTTAGTAGCTTTGGCTTCAGCATGGAGATTAGCAGCTTTAGTAGAAAGTACAGCAGCCTTAGCATCTCCGCGCAATAGAGTAACTTGGGCGCGCTGGTATAATTTCTTGGCGCGACGCTCGCTGGGAGTCAAGGTGCGACTAGAGTCAACCTGATGACTATAGCGCTGAGCTGGCTGTGTGCGAAGACCCGTAGTCTGAGTGTGGCTATCGTGGCGATAGGGCGAGTCATACTGAGCGGCGCCGGCGCGAGTAGGCAGAGAGAATGCGACCGTGGTGTTATCGACGTTGGCTTGAAGCGGCGACGGCTCGCGCTCGATCTTGATCCTGGTAGAGAAGCTGTTCTCAGGCTACCGCCATTGCTTAGCCAGAGCAAGAAGATGGGAGGAGATACCACTTACCATGATGGAGCTGTTTAATAGACTGTTCGCTTGTAGCTGTTGTTGCAGAAGAGTGTAGATAGACGCAGTTGAAATACAGTTAGGTGGCGGAGAGGGTAGAAAACTAGAGATCCAAAGAGTTCAGTACCGCTGATATCGCTAGCGTGGGCGACGGACAAACAAACAGTGAGCTGGTCGAGCCCACGTGACCTTTACTTTCACCAACCACAACTAGGGAGCCATCGATTCATAGGCTCGAAAAGGCACGCGCACGGCAGGGTGCTTGGGGATCTGCGATACTCTTAAGTAGATAGAAGCCGTTGGCTGAGTCGGGCGATTGGAGCTGGTGTTGCGGTGCCGTGAACGAGGAGAATGAAAGCTGATGTGCGCTTTGTCCCCAAATTATAGACCGCAGGTGCTGAAGCAAAAGCTGCTAATGCTGAGATTGTCACTCCACAATTCACCTTTCACCACTCATTCAATAGAGGAACCACATTCACAAGTATAGCACTAAAACCACTGTTTACATCGCGTATTGCGTTCCTCAGCTCTCCAAACAACGACGGAAACAGCGAAATTTATTCAGGAAGATCACCATGGCTCTCCACAAGCTTTCTGCAGAGTTGCACGAACATATTGCTGATTACCTTGATACTACCGACAAAGTATCATTTGCGCAGATAGGCCGCTTTGCCACCACCCCCAGCCAGATCAGCTTGCGAAAGCATCTTGACATCACCCACCAAGACGCTGATCAAGTCTACCAGCTTGCCCGCCTAGTTAATGAGTCGCCTGGATTTGCCAACGGTATCATGACTTTGCGCATCTATATCCCTCGACTCGATTACGACATCAGCCCCATACCGTTCAGCGATTCAGATATGGTCCTCCAGTGGATCACGGCTCTGTTTCCAGACCCACCTGATGACAAGAGCACGGCAGAGGCTATAGAGCTAGCTGAAAGAGGTCGCTTACAATGGCGTCTTAGTTTCTTCCAACCAGACATCAGCGCCCTACTGGCGTCTATTATGGTCAACGGAACCAACCTGCGACACGTATTTCTGTGGCTAGCAGGATTCGAGTTGGAGCCCACCTTCACGCAATTGCTACTAAGCAAGATTGCTTACGACGCGGCGATTGGCGTAGAGACGTTTCCAAAGCTTCGGCGCTTCTCTATGGCACCTTATTATACTGAAAACGAGGTTCCGCTTCTACCCAATCTTCGGTATTTCGCGTTACACTACGCGACAGACGAGGTATCGCTGCGTCTCCAGCCGCTCAGATGTGCTGAGCTTGGTACTCTCCAGACCCTCGCATTCCACCATGTGTACGATGCTGGACAAAAAGCCCAGCAGGTACTGTCGCACACCAGTTTTCCCCTCCTCAAAGTGCTTTGCATCATGGAATGGAGATGGGATAACCAGTTGAGCTATCCTCGTCTTATCTCGCTAATTAGCGAGCGTTGTCGGGCTTTAGAGACATTTGTGTTTGATTTTACGGACAAGCTTGACAACGACAGTCCCAACAACAAGCCAAAGCCAGCACTTTCCACGCTTCAGAACGTGGCCTCTACACGCATCCATATCGACCATCTCCCAAACAACTACCAAGACCTCGTCGTTATTCTTGCGCCTGAACAGCCAGCATGGCCAGTCAATGCAACGCGCTTGGAAATTACGGGCCTGACAGTGCACATGCTGGACTCCATTGCCGTGGCATATGCTGCCGGTCTGCCTATAGAGATCGACCTTGGAAGCGTAAAGAGCCTGCGCCTTGTCTTCGACTCAAGCGCGATGCAAAATATCTCTCTTGATCATGAGATCCAACAGTTTGTCAATGTTCTAGCCAATATTATAGATATGGCTCAGAGGAAAGATGTCTACATTGGGGTATATCTACGTCGCGCTGGCGACATGCACACTGTGGATCAGTGGTACATGGGTCATGAAACGGAACTGGCCTTTGCAGCAGCAGAAGAATGATGTCAAGAGAAGGTCGTGCCAGGAGATAGCTCAAGCTTCAAACATGCTACATTGTCTAGAAATGAGAACCTGAGGATGAACAAACTGGTACCTAGGTCTGCAGGTTACTCCACAAGCGTACAATTCCTATGTCTTCCTCTTTTAGTATTAATCTCAGCCATCCTGGTTACTCTTCCTTTGGCATATCAAATTGGTATTTTCCCTCTTCCTTGGCCCTCTTTCTGGCTTAAGGTTCTGATCCCTGGACCTGTATCCCAAAAGATACTCATCCTCTGTACTGAGATACTACATTCCGTCCCTCATGTCCAGAGTTGCTAACAATCAAGTTGATCGGCAGATCGATTCGCGAACGTGTTGAACTTGGTAGGGATCCTGGCGTCTGAACATCCTCCCGAATGTTCTCCAGACTTCTGTTCACTTCCCACATTCCTTACCCACCATCCCCCTTATCATTTAGTGCATCTTCAGCTCCTGGATGCCGAGCGGAGCTTCTGCATTTACCATCTGCCCTTCAACATTCAATCTGGACTTCAATCTCCTCACGTTGCGATGGCCGCTCAGAGGCATGACTTCACTTACTTGGCATCCGCTCACGACTGCTCTCTGGAACCTGAATACAGCTTGTGGCTCTTCCACGAGGCCTCCGTTTTCGGGTTCTCTGTACCCCGTTGGCAGAAAATATCATGTTTGAGGAAGTTCCGAATAGCCTTTGAGTTATTCTTGGTCACTGCCTTGGCTTCTACCCTGCCCATCACGAGACGTAATCTCGTGCAACCAGAAGGCACCGTTTATCATTCAAACCAGGTGGCATGTGGACTACATCCATGATTATCTAGCGGCGGCTCTGTCAGTCACAACTGTTCCTGCGCTTTTGACAATGCGTGCGATCGTTATTTAGGGCATGTATTTACCTACTTACTGACGGCTTCACATTGTCCATTCCAATAGTAGAAAATTTGCATCTTTCTCCATGTTCCGTCCTTTTCTCTGTGGCCCAAGTCGGCACGCAACGCTTTGATAATTAAGTACCGCTCCGTTGCATCGCCGACTACCCTGCGTGGGGGTCTGCCACCTGTGGGTAATATGAAAAGGCGTTTTGCTCTGACCATCGTTCAGAGTGCCCTTTCTTGAAGTTTGTGGATTTTCCCTTCGAGAGGTATTCCGTCCGCCTCTGGAATAATATCCATGCAGCAATGGTTTGAGACTCGTCACTGTACGCGTTATGCAACGGTCTTTCATTAAACAAAATATCATCGTTGGAGTTCTCATATTGTAGCTGGTGTGATTGAGCAACGAGTGGTCTGAAGAGCGATCAGACACTGTTAAGTAATCATCAATGAAATGTTTATCATCATCTTTGGTTCTTAGGCTGGCTCCCATCTCTCGCCTTCTGACCTGCGCGAGAGCATCTGCGACAATGATGGCAAAGCCAAAGATCCAAATCCGATAACTCACTCTCACTCCGATGGGCCTTCGGACTTCGCGTCATCAGGGTCCAATCCCTCGAACGGGCGATGTTCTTGGAACGATCCTATTGCGAGTCTCTGGAATTCCTCTGAGGTGTATACTACTTGGAAGCGTAGCTTTCGCACCTCATGCGTATTGTCTAGTACCACCTTGAATGGAGTTGGCGTGTCCTTGATGGACTGAACAATCTTCGGAGCATCGGGTACAATCATTGTCCTTCAATGGGTAGCGTACCGGCCTATTATCTGATTGTTCTTCAGGCTTCTGGTAATGTCTTTCATGTCACCATCTGCATGGATCCCATGTGAATCAAACTTGGCAATCCTTTCTTGCGCTTGAACCCGCTGAGCGTACTCCTCCGTTCGGTTCTTATGACCTTTCAAACGTCGGATGTGTGCTGTAACAAGTCTCTTCAGCACTGTCTTTGGTGCAGCTTTCTAGAATTTGCTTACATCATGACTTGATGCAGCCTTTCTTGTCTAGCTTCGCTTATCACTGCGCTGAGACGGAATTGTTGCACTCATAAGTAGGCCCCCCAGCATGACGGGCTTGAGCTCCGATTCGTCTTCAACGAACACAGTTGCCATCTTTCAGAACATCTTCCATTCTGCATAAATCCCGCACTGTTAGGCCCATTTAAATACTCATCACATTATTTTGAACTGGTGAAGGTGCTCTCCTCACGTGATCCGCTAAAGCCGGCTGCGTTAGCGCCGTCTTGCTGATGACCTAAGTGCGCAGTCTTGGCGCGTCCTGCTTCGCACGTTATCTCACGCACGATACCCGCACTATGTCTTGTGTTTTTAAAGAGAAATGCAAATCAATTTGCAGAGTGAAATAAAATTCAAACAAAGCTTACAAAACAAACTCCAACACCAAGGGACTTGCTAGTAGAGTCTGCAGTGTGAAGAAACCCCCTTCCAGATCCAACATGAGACATGCTGATGTGGGTTAGTTCTCCAGACAAAACACCGCTCAAAGAAACCGCTACTCTCGCTGTTCAGGTATTTCCCCAGGATCTTGAAAGCCTGGGTCACAACCGCTGGCTCACACATGCCCCTTTAATGAAGTTGCACAACACAGTCACAGAAACAAATGACGAAGGTTCCTTTGTACATCAAGGGCTGGTCACTGTTTTGGCCCTGAAAGCGCAAGTTCGCAACACGTCTTCTGTCGATGCGCACACATGGGAATGGCTAGCCTAACAAAATCTAGGACATCTATCGTCGAGCCCCTGCACACCTTAGGTTTCACAAAGAGTACAGCGAGGAAACAGGTTTTCACGCTTCTGCTACAGTCGGGGGGCAGGCAGTAGCCGACTGGCCCACGGGTTGGCCATTCTGGATTGACGCCATACAGCTATGTCATACGCTTTTTCTACTTCTAAAGCCTGCTGCCTAGTCGAAAATCTGCATCAACCAGCTTCCCAATTAGCCAGTGGGTATTTTTGGGTCTGTAGGTGAGACCAAATGTGGCTTTGGGGTGCAGTATTACGCGCCGCCTACTTGCATCCTCATGCTGCGCACGCTAATAGCTATGCCTATTGCTCTAAGGATGAGGAATAAGATGCCCTTGCTGTCTCACAATACGAGCACTCCATTTTCTTGTCTCTTCTTATCGTATCCGTGCTTTGTATATATGGCAGCTATGAACTTACATTGTTCTCAGTTGCATTCGTCTATTTGGATTTCAGCACAAAGTACAATCCAAGGGTCAGAGCAATCACGCATAGAATTGTGATAATAGTCAGCAGGATCCACCACTTGCGTCTTCTAGCCCGCTTCGCCGACTTGATGGCATTGCCTAGCTGTTGGTTTGCGTTCTCGGTATCTTCTTTGACTTGCACAGTCTGCTCCTCTGCTTGTATGATTTGCGGTTCCTGGTCCATGACCATATCGTTGAGCTGAATAAACAGCAAAGCAAGCTCGCTCATGGTCTTTTCGATGCGCTGAATGTCATTATGGCGCGCACGTACCGCGCCGAGAACACTGGCCGCTTGACCACTGCGGTTGGATTTGAGCTAAGGGTGTGTTAGATACGGGTTTCTTCTTGTGCAATTCTCAGTTCACACTTACAGCCTGGGTAAAGATGCCCTCGTTGCCCAAGTCGGCATTGGCCACCTCTTCAACCTCCGCATCTGTAGCGTCGGGGTTGATGATGCGGTACTGCCTTCCGATAGCTTCGCGGTACCTTTTGGAATAATCAGCTTCCTCTCTCTGGAAATCCTCGAGCTGGCTCTTGAACGTCCTCTTGAGCGCCTCAACCTGAGACCTCTTTGTCTTATCATTAGGATCGCGTGCGGCATCCCTCTCTAGAAACTTGATCTCGTCCTTGATTTGTGTGTTCCTGATTTGCGTGTTGGTTACAATTGCCTCGAGTTCGGCGCTAGAACGGTTGTCAGGCGAAGACAGCAGGCGCTGGTGGATGTTGGCAATGGCTTGGATATCCGAGGTTAGCTGTCCGATTCGCTCTTTTGCGCCTTCGATGCGCGCAAAGAAATCATCTCGACTCAAAGGCTGGGCTCTAGGGGCCTCCATGGTGTTGCCCTGCGCAGGCAAGCTGCTCATGGGTACGACTGTATGAGGGACGTTTGGCGCATTCGTATTGGATTGGTTCAAGATACCGGCTTGCAAATATTGCGATGGCTGCGAGCGATTCGACTTGCCATGAGATGCTGGAGGATTGAGCTGTAGCTGCGGCTGGTCGTACTATACTGTCGCATCAGTCTGGTGATGTCATGTTGAAAATGCGACTGCTTACACTTTCGCCATATGGGTTGGCAGTGCCATAACCCATCGCTCACAGCATCACCTGCAGCTCTTTACAGGCGCTTCTACGTGCCGTCGGTCCTAGAGCTTATCTTAGCAGGAGAGTTCCCCACAGTCGACTCAGACTACTCGTGATAACACGCAAGTAGAATGCCCAAAACAGAGGAATGACGAAAGGCAAGTCGCCTTCATTGCACCCCTTCTGCTCTTCTTATCTACTTTCACGTCAGCCCTAGCCATGCAGCCCATGATGTTGGCAGCGAGCTAGTCAGATACTTTGGGGCCGAAGCTGAGGGTGCTACAAGTCACAAGTAGAATAATCTCCTCTCATACTGCTGACCACGAGTAGTTGAGATTAGCACTTGGAATCATGCTGGAAGGGTAATCATTACCGTGGGGCTACGATTACGTGATTACCGTCCTAGCAAGGCAGACAATCCGGGGATGGCAGGAACGGTGGCGTTAATCAGCTAACCCACGAAAGCCGTTGTGATTTTGCGTGCTAAGCTACACTCGCTTGCACAATCGGCTTCCGGTCTGCGTGATACACGGAGCATTTAACTTACAGGGATCAGGTTTCGCTTAGTACAGTCTAGTTCTCATTCGACTTAGCCCTGACAAGGATCTTGCCGATGATCTCGAGTGGCAGTCAGCTCACCAATACCAAGTCCCGATTTTGATAACGTCGCAGCAAGTGTACGGTATAGAGCGCAGGAGCAAGGACAGTGACGGCGCTATGCATTTGTAATGGAACGATTGGAGCGATTGAATAATGTACACCGTATGATGGTTTGGTCAATGGACTCTTGTCCCTCCAGGTTATCACTAGCCGAGGCTACGTCGGATAAGGACTACACCGTACTAAGCGTAATCGGATCCCTGTAAGCTATATGCTCTGCGTATTACGTAGACCGGAAGTCAATTTTGCAAGCGAGTGTAACTGAAATTGCACTGTATATCGATGTAAGTATGAACTGTGCCGCGTTGGCGCGTCTGGCAGTAATTAAGCGGCTTAGGCACGCCTCCTAAGTGGTCTTGCGCCTATCATTGAGTGATACATAAAGTTTCCTATATATGTATGCACGCCGTATTACGATCGCTGAAAGCGCTTCTACGTAGTACACAAGGACCACTAAGCAGTTTGGAAGATGGCAGCCGAGGCTCAGCAATCATCCTACAAATTAACAGATCCTTGTAGCGACAAGACTTACAGGTTAGCAGATCGTATCATGTGACTCATCATGGTGGAAGGATTGCAGCGCAGAGTCTCAGGCTGCAATCTTCCAAACTGCTTATTAGTCCCTGCACATAGGCGTTGTCTAGGATCGTAACAGCATCCTGCCAAAGAGGCAATAGTGTTGCAGGGTGGCTAAAGCTGATATCCCATATCTGATTGGCATCTGATTGGCTGCTCTATTTTGCTTTGGTGTACTCCGTAGTGGGCATAGCTGTGAAGATCGCGGCTGAAACCGAGTAAATAGGATACAATCAATCAATCAATCAATCGAACAGCTCACTACATACTAACCGACCCATTCCCAATTCATATCATGATGGCAACTATGAATAGGCAGCTTAAGATAATTTTCATAGGCTGCATGAATATGCTCGTTTCGCTGGTTTTGTCCAAAGCCATCATACGCCTTTTGCCAGCCGCCATCAAGCCACAACTTTCCTTGTGGATCTTCATATATTCTGACCAGACACTCATACCAAGATTATTGTAGGCAACAGAAGGGGCCGTCTTGAATGCAACTATTACTCTCACGAAAAGTCTCCGCCTTGTTATCAGCTTCTCTGTACTCTTCCCCTAGTTTTTCCGCGTCCTTCCTTGCTAAACCAACCGAAAGGTTATCATTACCTTTGAAAATCACATTTGCAGCGAAGAAGAATGGGTGTCCCAGGAGAGCACCATGTGGTTCCGAACTTTCTTCGAGTCTTCCCGGATCTAAATGCAATATTAGTTGTTTCCTTCTAAGTCAAACGTAAAAACCAATCTAAACTTACAATACTCATCATCAATCAATCCTTGAGGCATGAAGAACGCACCCGGGATTTTAACTTCGTAATTTCTTTCCCCAAGATACAGATAAAGATCAGGAAGCACTCGACCCTGCGGAATGAGATAAAGTCCATCTTTGTGAATGTGACCTGGCACCATCGAGTAATAGGCTTGTACAATGTTGGATGGAAGCCATAGGGAAGTGGAAGCAGTATCCAAGCTAGCACGAAAGTCTACTGTTAATGCTTCTTGTCTACTTCGCTGTTTGCCAATTGCAAATCTACTTCGCTGTTTGCCAATTGCAAATTTAGTTATCGGTAATCTCCAACGATTTTTGTCCAGTCCTTCCCAAAACTGAACTTCTTCAGGTCTGTAAGGGATGGTTCCAAATGTATATTCTCCTATGCCATTGAATTTGAGGTCGGCGACAAATACAGGCTTTGGGAGAGCAGGTGCTAATTTTGCCCAGAAGGTAAGGAACTCCCGTATTGCTGGCCAAGATTAGCCATGTTCGTGAGTTCTGAAGAAATGGTGAAGAACGAGCGCTTACATCCGGCACCGTATTGAGGTTGCAAACCTAGTATACCCTCCATGAGGTCGCTCTCGGCTATACCTTTCTGACCTTCGACGGATGATAGTATGAATACAAGTTGTTCATTCTGACTTGTTTCGCCGAATCCTATATTAGCTAGAACAGCTTTTTGGTATGTAACCTTAAGCCCATCTCCATAAGTGGTTGAGGAACCTTTTGTAGTCAAAAATGTAATCATATCTGGCCCTGGGTCATATACGTTGCGACGCCCACGACTCGATTCTGGGACAGTTGTGGAATAAAGCCAACTAAACATTGTTATTCTGGAAATCATTCTGAGGGTGCTAATGATACATGCGTTACTGAGCTGTGTGTATCCACGCTCACGCTAAATGAGCCGCTTCCCACTTGTATTTTGAAAAAAGGGTAGACTCCTTTGGATTCATCTGTTTGACGTAGAATGAAAGACCGGATTTTGTTAGACATTATGTGTGGTTTGGGCAGCTAATTTGAAGAGTGGATTATATAGTAAGGTTCGGGACCTGTGAGATATGTAATTGAGCTGCCACCTAAATGTTTGGTGAAACACGGGCTATATGAGGCTCAGTATCAGAGGCGGCTTACCGCATGTTCGCTAACAGATAAGCGTTATGGTACTATACACACTTTCGTTGCAACTGCGTTAGTTACGTACCGTAAACCAACTTTAGTCATCTGATCTATCTTAGTATTCTTCTACATTCACAAAGTCAGCGCTAAACCCCACGACAACAACGTGTGCGACGTTGCCACAATAGCTAATATGTGTTACATATCATGGCTAGATATTCTATTGATATATTCGCACAGATGCACCACTTGTGGGCCCACCCAAGTGGTTTTATACGAATAAGACGGCTAACGCAAGGCTTCAGATGGTCGCTCTGACGTTAGTACGTATGGGCTGGGTCCGTCAGAAGTCAAATAGTCAGGATGTAGTACAGTCAGCGCTACAACTACATAGGGTGGGTCGCTTTCAGGAACGCCACTTGTCATTAGCCTTCCAGTAATATTACTCCATGCATGGCCTGCTTAGGCGAGGCTTCTGCCAGGTATTTTGGGGAAAAACAATAGCGCATTATCATACTGTACACTCTCATGCACTTGCAGCTTCCGCTTTGCGCACGCGGCTTTGTTGTCATCCCACGCTCACCCCTGTCTCGCTTAGCCCAGGCTTTTCCTTAATCGTTCTAGCTCTTGTCAGCATAACCCTCACCCCCTACCTTTAGAAACCGCTAGACTTATTTCTTACAAGCATTACTAAGTATCTTATAGTACACGGGTAGTCCATATCGAAAACAACGTTAGAAGATAAACACTAGATCTAATAGAGTCTAGCTTTACTAGTTCTTTATCTTGTAGCTTCTATGTACCTATCGCATACAATAAACGAAAATGCCCTGTTAAAACACCTTTTTGACAAGTCTCCGTATCGACAGTCTAGAGCTCTTCTTCATCCGGCCCGTGCTATAATGGAGTAGTCTCTCCGACTATTAGCAGCTCCGACTGTACTTCTCTTTCTCTTCTAGAAGAGAGCAAAGCGTCCATCTTCGCGGCTAAACTCATGCACTTCTCGCTAGACTGACCAAGCACACTAGCGAAGCCAGAAAGAGCCCTTGCGTACACCGCTCGAGCTTTAGCGACGTCAGCTTGCTTCGCATAGAGATCGCCCATGTTCTCTAAGGTGTTAAGTGCTGGTATGTACTGCTGGACGTGAACACTGTCAAGTGCCTCGTATCCTTGCAGCGCCCGCTGGTACATCTGCTCTGCCTCGCTCAGCTTGCCTTGGTCCGCGTAGAGGTTGCCTAGGTTGCCGACCGTCCGCAGTGTCGACACGTGGGTGGGCCCGAGTGCCTCCTCAAACCCTCGCAACGCCCGCTCGTACATCTGCTCTGCCTCGCCTAGCTTGCCTTGGTCCGCGTAGAGGTTGCCTAGGAGATGGATAGCATCAAGAACGGTCTTCCGCTCTTTGTTCTCGTCAACGTCTCCATCACTACCCCCCTCAGCTCTTCTATACCAAACTGCCTCGCTCCTAGCTATCTGGCTAAAGCACGTCTGCGCGTGTGGAAGAAGTCGTCGTTGCAGAGCAGCGTAGTCCCGAGTAGAGCTGTCTGGTACTGCCCAACCAACAACAGATATCGCTAGCCGACTCAGCTCTGCTGCGAAGTACTTGCCTTGCGAGTGATGCGCCCACTGGTGCACCACTGGATGGGTGGCATAGCTCGTTGTCTCTGTCGTCTCTGCCGCCACTTCGACTAGCGAGTAGCTGCATAGTAGCCCTATTGCGTTGCTAAACTCAATCTCGCTGGTCGCAATGTCCCCGACCCACCCTAACAGCATCCTAGTAGCCATAGTAGAAGCTGCGCACGCTATAGCGAATAAGCCGTACCATAAGTCTTTGTTGTCAAGAAATGACCATAGCAGTAGCAAGTTAGCTGTATGTTTATGCTGATCGCGGATCGCCTGGTACGAGATGGCCCACGTCGTCCACACGCTGCGCTCGGGGTAGTCCTGGAGTGGCGCGTTAGCTAGATAGTCTGACGCTATCAGCTCGCTCCATTGCTGCTCGTAGAACCTCAGGTACGTCGCTAGTCCTACTCCGCGCTCTTGCAGGTACGCACCCGCCTGCGCGATGGCGAGTGGCAGGCCGTCTAGCAACGCTAGCAGCCGTTTACTCTCGGCAGTATCTACAGTCGTACTGTTAGCTTCGTTAAGCTGCGGCTATATATCGGCCACTCCCAGCTTACCATACTCCTTCTTGTACCAGCTCTTCAAGATGGCCATTCCCTGCTCCTTAGACACTTTGCCCAGCTGCTGCGACTCGCCTAGCTGCTCCAGCCGTGCCAGTCGAGTCGTCACCAGCACCGACCCGTGGTCTGCGCCTGACAGGTAGCGCTTCACGTCGTACGCATCAGGGTCGCCTCTTTGGGCCGTGTACTCTCGGTCGACGTTATCGAAGACAAGCAGCCAGGCAGTGTTGTCAGGCCGTGCAAGCCAAGCCATTACATCCTTCACTACCGCATCGATGTCAGCGCTGCTATCTGCGGCATACTCCCTGCTTGTCTCAGGGATCTGGCCTTGCGGGATTCTACCCGCGCAGCTTGCGATGCTGCGCTTAAGGACATCTTCACTGCGTCCATCTAGCCAGAACACCGAGCTGAACCGGCGGTGGTGTCTCCGTGCAAACTCGACCGCTAGCTGTGTCTTGCCCATCCCACCGAGGCCACGCAGCACGTGGATCTTCTGGCGCTGGCCATGTCCTACTCGTGGTAAGAGCACGCGTTCGAGCTCTTTCATCTCTGTCGGCCTGTCCACAAACTGGCGCGCTCTTGGCACGCCCTCGAGGCTAAAGACAGTTTGGTATTCGCCAAAGTCTACAAATGCTTTAGCTATAGGACTTAAGTAGTAAAGACAACAACTGTACTAACACTCTTGGCTGGCGATGTTGCCCGCGCATGCCTGCATCTGCTTGTGCACCTCCTGCGAGCTAATATACCGTCGCGTCGCTGCCGCCATCTCCTTAACCTTCTTCGCTTCCTCCAGCCCAATGTCTTCTAGCCCTCGCACCACGTTAAACCGGTAGTACCGCCCCGTGCTGTCTAGCAGCCCCCGCTCGCGCCGGAACCGCTCTGCCGTCTGCTCTGTCTCCGTGGCTATCGCAGCCAGCGTCTTGCCAATCTGAAAGACGTCGTCCTTGAACGCCTTGAGCGACGGCACTCCCGTCCCGATCGAGACCACGCACTTGATCTTGCCCTCTAGCGGCTCAGGGCCCCACGCTAGCTGCGCTTGGTCCCATAGTTCCCGCACTGGGTTGTTTGCGCCCGTCGCCCCATCCACAAACTCCTCGCTAAACCGGCCGACGGCAATAGGGTCGAAGAAAGAAGTGGCTGCAGAGGTGGCCCGGCAGGCCTCCCATATCGTCACGCTGTTCAGCAGATCGTTGCCGCTGCGCGGTGTGCGGTAGCTCGTGAGGCAGAC
>JAODYB010000064.1:0-46560 GCA_026262435.1 Curvularia spicifera
ACCCTAACCCTAACCCTAACCCTAACCCTAACCCTAACCCTAACCCTAACCCTAACCCTAACCCTAACCCTAACCCTAAACCTAACCCTAACCCTAACCCTAACCCTAACCCTAACCCTAACCCTAACCCTAACCCTAACCCTAACCCTAACCCTAACCCTTATCAGACTATATCTTAGATATTTTTAGAAGTAAACGTAGCTCTCTTATTTTTTTTAATAATCTAACGTAACTTTGTATTAGCCCTACTAGTATTAGACTAGTATAGCTTATTTAAACGTTCCTTCTTCTTATAGTATTTTTTTAGATACTTAAATATTAAGTCTATATTATAGACGTTCTTGTTACCTCTACTAGGACTTTCTAGTATCTAAAACATAACTACTTTCTTATTATTCTTTAGTAGACCTCTAAAGAAGAGAAGATCTATCTTATCTTTAATAATTTCTTAATTCTTAATATACTTCTTAGCTAATACTATAAACTACGCGTAGTAGTCTCGTAGGCCTAGCTATATACGAAGACTTTTTTAAATATATGTCTAGAGGTATGCTTACTTACCTATATAGATACTAGTGTCTTAGTTAGCCTAGTACTTCTTTATAGACTTTTATAGTATCTTCTAGTCTATTTCTCTATATTCTTTTATACGCTTAACTATAAGAAGTAGGTATTAATTACTTATATCTATATAGTCTAGTAGTACTAATATCTTTATTAGCCTAGTGTACCTAGTATTTATTATCTATTAGTCGTACTTCTATAGGAATTTTAATATATTCTTACTAGTAAATATTAGAGTAGTGTGCTTTAGACGTATTATGTCTATAGACACTAGCGGAGGGCTTCTACTGCGCGTAGATATAGCTACTTCCTCTATAGTATTATCTAAGGGAGTGTAGACTAGTATAATAATAGAAGTTATAGATAGATAGTTAGTTACTATTAGAGAAAACTAATTCTTAACTCTGCTTAGGTTTTTAATTAGTTTTTAGAGACTATTCTCTAGAAGACTATTCCCCTACTAATAACTATACGAACTAAACTAATTCTAATCTAATCTAATAATTCTCTCTCCTAGGTTAGTTTAGCTTAGTATTTATTTTCTTTGTCTATAGATAGGTTATAGCTCTATAACTTAGTTTAAATTAGTATTTACTCGTTAGTAGATTAGTAGTATACTACGTAGTAACTTTAATAGTACGTGGCATCTCTATTACTTTATTATAGTCTTCCTAAATAGAATATAGCTAGTAAGTAATCTAACTACTAGCTATATCTTACTAAAGTGTCGCTAAGCTTACTAGAGAAGTAGTAAACCCTCTTAGAGTCTAGCTTAGTCTCTAGGTCTTCTATAGTCGTTATTATATTCTTAAAGTATTTATAATCTAAGTATACTAGTTATATTATCTACTAAGTAAGTGACTGTAGTCTCTTAGGCTTCGCTATTTATAAGAGTGTATTTAGTACGAGACTATAGTACCTACTAGAGTAGACGATAATAGACTAGTTACTATAGTAGTTGCTAAGAGGAGAGAGAAGTAAAGGAAGAAAGTTGTATTCTTAACATAGGTAAAATTAAAGAGTAGACAGTTCGTTCTATTATAAGATTGTTGCCGTCTCTCTATCTACTAGAGGAACTATATATACTATCAGACTTAAGCACGTGACTAGGCAGGTGACTGGTCAGGTGACATGTGTCACCTGACTGGTCACACTGTACACTAGCACACTATTAGACTCAAGCACGTGACTAGGCAGGTGACTGGTCAGGTGACATGCGTCACCTGACTAGTCACACTGTACACTGGCACAATAGGAGGTGAGGGGAAGTTTGATCAGCTGCAAATTACGTAGTCTGTCTTCTAACTATGCTGGACGCGGTTAGCTTGATCGTAATCTCTGCACATGCACCAATGAAATGAAGTATCCTTATCTGATTACTATGAGCTATTTAGCGGTAGTGCTACCAAAGGGAGCATTACATCAGTGCGGGGTTGAGAAATGCCAAGACGTCAAAGAGCGAAAAGTGAGCCCGTCATGGAGCCGATCATGATCACACCTCATCATGTCCGCTCTTGTTCAGAAGCCTACGATAAGAACCTGCGCATCCCTTTTATGACGCCATGCTAAATATAGGAAATAAACAAAGGGATACGGTCGCAGCCGCTACCATTCGGTGTTGTTTTGTTGAGTGCCGCAGGGTCTGTTTGTCAAGTTGGATGTGTTGAGATATTTTGCAAGTCTACAGAAACGAGGATTACTAATAAAAGGCAAGCTACTCTGGAGTTAATACCAACATTACATTTTCTCTTTACCTGCATCCCGTTAGCTTCCTGGTGGTTGGTCTACTTGGTGAGCCAATCGTGAATATCAATTTCGGCAAAGATCTCGATTGCCTGTGACATGGAAAATTATGAAAATGGCGTATCACATAGAAAGAAATAGGGCCCACATATTGCTGTCTAAGAACTTGTTGGGAGAGGAAGGTTTTCGTAATCACAGGTTGCAGATATCCCTCGTATAGTGGAAATGGAACCACATGCTTATTGGACCAAGGAAACGGTCATGTCAGACATATATCCGCTCGTACAGCATCAGCACCATGGACCACTGAGCGAAAGGACATACAAATTACAACAATCACTCTCAGGAATACCGTCCTATACTGACGCCGTGCCTGGTCGAATATCAAAGCATAGTCGTGGTCATTTTCAACATGATAGGAACATCGATGTGGGACTACATTTTCATCCGGGCCTGCATATTTGTCTTACACTGGATTGCCCCTCTTAGTGTCCTCTGCTGTCTTATCTCTCTCTTCTATCCTCGACTCCACATCTCCTGGATACTACAGGTCTGGGCTAGCCTCGAGACAGCGTTTTACCTCCTCGTATACCACCCACGCAAAATCTATCTACAAAGAGCAGCAACCCATCCGACCCCTCTATCTCGCGAACAGCGTTCTGTGCTTTTCCAGCGCTGTCATCAGAATATCCCTGACCCGGAGCGTTATCTATCGAAATGGTTTAGGGACGCTCCGGCATCTGAGATCAAGCGGGAGAATGTTAAGGATTTCTTTCGGTGGGCATTTCTAAACACCGGAGAGCCTAACACAATGGAAGATGAAGAGCTAGAGGGGTATATTAAGATGATGGAAGAGCTGCTAGAGAGGAGGATAGAACCTGGGAGGGGAAACGCAGACTGCTTTAGACTGACCCTTGACAAGGTCGATATGTTACATCGGAGCTTAACATGGTACCTGGTGAGTTTCGGTAGGATGACGCGCGACAATTTATCGTTCCATGATCCAAGCCATGTCGCTAACCTTGCTTCGTCTTATAGTGTGTGTCCATCGTTGACACGGTAGCGTCTGGCTACATGCGCTACCACTCCTTCAACTTCTATCGGACTTCTCTCCTTCGATTTCCCGCGGTCTTCCCCATGCGCCCCTTTACTCTTCTCACTCCCCATCGTTCTTTGGCGAAAACTCTCACTTACTGGCACCGTCCACACACTTCCAAAACTAGTCTCCCTGTTCTCTTTATCCACGGTATCGGCATTGGACTCTACCCCTACATAGATTTCTTGGCCGAATTAAATTTAGAGGATGAAACAGACGGATCAGACGGAGAGATAGGTATCATCGCCGTGGAGATTATGTCCGTGAGCTTTAGGATTACAGGCGAGGCGCTAGGGAAAGGGGAAATGTGTCAGGAAATCGATTGCATATTGAAGGCACATAAGTGGGAAAAGTTTGTGTTGGTATCGCATTCGTGAGTGTTTTCTTCCCCTTTCTCTATCGGCGTCATCCCTATTGTAGTACCAGAATTGATCATATGCAAAGTTATGGGAGCGTAATTACTACGCATCTCCTTCATATGCCCCAGATCGCACAAAAGATTGGTCCAATGCTATTTATTGACCCGGTATCCTTTCTGTTACATCATCCAGATGTAGCATACAACTTTGTAGGATCTCCTGAAATTCCTTCTGATAACTCTGAACTCATCACCCCCCAAATTAGATCTGCCGCAAACCAATCCGCGCCAATGAACACCAGCTTTATTACTTCGCCTCCAAAGACATGGGGGTCTCGCATACGCTCTTCCGGCGATTCTTTTGGAATGAGAACATTTTGTGGAAGGAGGATATCCAGAATCACCATGTAACAGTGGTGCTGGGTGGAAAAGACCTAATCGTCGACACGGAGGTTGTTAAAGCGTACCTAACAGAGAATGAGAGTGTGAGGCCCCAAAAGGGGAGCTGGGAGGAAGGAGTATGGAAGGGAGACGGGTTGGATGTGCTGTGGTTTCCAGAATTAGATCATGGGCAGGTGTTTGATAAAAAGAGTACGAGGCTGAAGTTGGTGAATACCGTTAGGAGGTATTGCGGTCGGAGTAGTACACAGTGTTTGGGCTGATAGCTGCACATTAATCGACGGTGGACAGGTATGAATATCTGCCTTCGTTGGATGAAGATAATGAAGGTCTATTTTCGGTCATCCATCATCATCACTCCTGCGATTGCTGTTGCCTCTTTTACGGTACCTGTATTTCCACCTATTCTAGAGCTTGGCCTCGGACGTTTACTTCCTGATTTTAGGAGGGTTTCTTTTTCTTTAGAGATTCTAGCTGTTAATAGCGCCTTTTTGAGGCTAAAACAGATATCTACTGACGTCAATTTCAGGTTCGCAGACACTAAACCTAAGGCGACGCGCGGCCCGCTCCTCATTCTCTGCTCTCCACACCAACACCACCCACAGCGTCAACCCAACTTCTGTAGCCACCTTTACCTCAACGAAAACCGCCAACATGCGTGAAATCGTACGCATGCTCCCAACGTCAGATTTTCGCTGGACGCGCATCCTTATCCGGTGTTTTGCATCAGGGTCGATACATTCAGAACAATAGCTAACGACGGCTTTTCGAGCAATAGATTCACCTCCAGACAGGCCAATGCGTACGCTTGACCCCAACTCCCTCATTAAGATGGTAGCTGACAATTATTAGGGTAACCAAATTGGTGCTGCCTTCTGGCAAACCATCTCTGGCGAACACGGCCTCGATGGCTCCGGTGTTTACAATGGCACCTCGGACCTCCAGCTTGAGCGCATGAATGTCTACTTCAACGAGGTACTGTATTTGGCCTTCACTGCATAAGATGGATGCTGATCAATGGCAGGCCTCCGGCAGTAAGTTCGTTCCCCGTGCCGTTCTCATCGACTTGGAGCCTGGTACCATGGACGCTGTCCGTGCCGGACCGCTCGGACAGCTCTTTCGCCCCGACAACTTCGTTTTCGGTCAATCTGGTGCTGGTAATAACTGGGCAAAGGGTCATTACACTGAGGGTGCCGAGTTGGTCGACCAGGTCCTCGATGTCGTCCGCCGCGAGGCTGAGGGCTGCGACTGCATCCAGGGTTTCCAGATCACCCATTCCCTTGGTGGTGGTACTGGTTCTGGTATGGGTACGCTTCTGATCTCCAAAATCCGCGAGGAGTTCCCGGACCGTATGATGGCCACCTTCTCTGTTTTGCCTTCCCCTAAGGTCTCGGATACCGTTGTGGAGCCCTACAACGCCACCCTCTCCATCCACCAGCTTGTTGAGAACTCCGACGAGACCTTCTGCATTGATAACGAGGTGTGTGGCAAGTTGATCCAGTGTTGTTAGAAGGAAGAAGCTCACTAGTTATAGGCCCTGTACGACATCTGCACGAGGACCCTCAAGCTAAATAGCCCATCCTATGGTGACCTGAACCACCTTGTCTCCGCCGTCATGTCTGGTATCACCACCTGTTTGCGTTTCCCTGGCCAGCTCAACTCCGATCTGAGGAAACTGGCTGTTAACATGGTTCCCTTCCCTCGTCTCCACTTCTTCATGGTCGGTTTCGCCCCTTTGACCAGCCATGGCGCCCACTCCTTCCGCGCCGTCACAGTTCCCGAGCTCACGCAGCAGATGTTCGACTCCAAAAACATGATGACTGCCTCAGACTTCCGTAATGGCCGTTATCTGACCTGCTCCGCTTACTTCCGCGGTAAGATCTCCATGAAGGAGGTTGAGGACCAGATGCGCAATATCCAAAATAAGAACTCCTTGTACTTCGTTGAGTGGATCCCCAACAACGTCCAGACCGCTCTCTGCTCAGTCCCGCCGCGAGGCCTCAAGATGTCCGCTACCTTCGTCGGTAACTCCACCTCTATCCAAGAGCTCTTCAAGCGTGTCGGTGATCAGTTCACTGCCATGTTCAGGCGCAAGGCTTTCTTGCATTGGTACACTGGCGAGGGTATGGATGAGATGGAGTTCACTGAGGCTGAGTCCAACATGAACGACTTAGTCTCCGAGTATCAGCAGTACCAGGAGGCTTCTATCTCTGATGCCGAGGAGGAATACGATGAGGAGGCCCCTCTTGAGGTTGAGGAGTAGATCGTCCTCGCAGCAGGAAGATGACCGTGGCTATCGCATGTGGCGATGTTCGCGCCACAACGCCGCTCTTGGAGCAGTTGGTTTCAACGCTAACTACCGTTACCCGATCTTTTTTACCTTGATCCCTTAATTCCAAAACATATCCTCACAATAGGAGCGAAGTAAATTACTCAAGCGTCAGGGAAGAGATTTCGAGAGAGACCGTGGTACTCCACTCAAGTAGGTTTAACGAATTTCGGCACCATATGGGGCTCTGAGTTACAGAATTGAATAATATATTGATATGGTCTCTGATTAGGAGAATATATAAACCTACTTTCCTGTTACGCCAGCATAAGTGACACGTCATACAGTGCTGTACCTCTGCAAACTCTTTCCTAGATCTAGCTAGATTCCAAACCGTACTCTTCACCCTACTGTGCGTTTTTGCTTTTGTCAGTAGTCATCTGTTGGTGGAGGTGGCTAGCTTTTTTGACTTTATGACCCTCCTTTACACCTTTCTCTTGCTCACCAGAATCGTCCTTAATATTGCTAGTAGCAGGAACAGGAGATGAAGGATGGGATATGCCCTTGCGAAGAGGGTGCTCTGTGCCGGTTTGTATCGGACCAATGTCAGATACTTTTTGCGCATGCGAGAGAGAAAAATCACCCGAATCGAAGTATTTGCGTCTCTGCAATTGAGTCTAGTCAGCTAATACATAACGTACTGACAAATATA
This sequence comes from Curvularia spicifera, assembly GCA_026262435.1. Lineage (NCBI taxonomy): Eukaryota > Fungi > Ascomycota > Dothideomycetes > Pleosporales > Pleosporaceae > Curvularia > Curvularia spicifera. The sequence continues at coordinate 7,142 of JAODYB010000064.1, forward strand.
GCGCGAAAATACCTCAAGTTGGTGATCAAGCAGATCCTCCCTTGCTGGGAGCTTTCCATAGCGGCGAAGCAAACGAACATCTTGCTCGGTAAGAGGCTTCCGTGGCGTGAGCATCTACACATAAGGTAGCAAGAGCAAACATACCTTAGAGCCGTCCTGATCCTGAGAACGGTTCATTCTATAGAAATGCTGTGGGTTAGCGGAATATGGTAGGATTGGGGAATGTGGTAGGGTTAGGGAGGGCAGGAATAGCGTGTGGCCGAAGAACATCAAAGGTATTATGTAAATTGGAGTAATAGACGTTCTCCCTATTTGCTAAACAAAGCTAGAGCATAGCTCGTGGTTGCTTGACTAGCTGGCAAAACAGCCACGCGTTATACCGGTATGGTGTTTGTCATCCACCTTCTAGCGTATGTTACTCCACAAACGCGTCTAGAAATTGCTAATAGTCTATAGTGTACAGACCATCACCTTAGGTATCGTTGTATGCTTAGAGACTGGTACTAAACACTGCTGTGGGATTGAGAGCTACTCCTAAGTGCAAAGCGGTGGTATGATACTTAAAGAGCTACGGCAAGTGAGCAAGCTCAGAATAAATGTCTTAGGTACACTACGTCACTATGCGGTCAGCTAGTGTCATTGTGGCCCACATGTTCTAGAGCTGCTCCCCTTCGTCATCGTCCCTCCGCGCGTCCCAGATCCGACTGACTAGGTTTTACTAGAATCGGATCTGCCAAAAGTTCCCTGTGCTGCGGGTTGCGCTAGGTTGGCATGATGTGCGCCTAGCTAGCAAAAGCTGGCTAGTATTCCTCTTAATAGTTAGAATTTTGTCGTACGACTAAGAGGGCTTGCAACCGAGGACAGCCAAACCAATTTAGTGCCCCGCAAAATAAAACGAAGACTTCTAATTTTGCGCCGACTCGCTGATGAAAGAACAAGTAGGGTAAAGAGATCGTTTAGCTAGATGCGCTGCTGCTCCGCTTATCCTAGACGTGTTTATTCCTTTCTGCCGTAACTTAGTTCTGAAAATTACCCCCGAGCGCCGTTGTCGTGCTGTCATACGTTGGGTTTTCTTACTGAGGAGCTCTAGGATGCTAGGCCACACTACATAGAGCGCCGTATCATACATGTATATGATACGCTGGGGAAGGCTTGTTCTGGTTCTGCTATCGCGCTAAGAACAGGATTCGAACTCTGGCGCGAAGCTTAAATAAATCGAGGATTTGCAACCCGTGTAAGAGGGTGTAGTGAGGAGGCTCTCTTCCCGCAACACTTAGCCGTATCCTATAGGCGTCAGCTCTAGTTAAACGTTGCTATTTGTCCCACTATGCCGCTAACTTGCAGTTGATTTTGGTGGCGAGAGACCTACTCTGAAGGCATTACCCACTCCTTTCCACCCTTTGGCAGTTATTGGGATAACCTTCCAGCATTAGTTGACTCGTACATTGTTACTGTTCTCTAATTGAAATTTGGGTTGATCTAGATGACCGAGTCCTTGCGAAGGAAACATACAGCCTAGTTCCTTCCTCGAGTCGGTTGAAACCTGATGCCGGCCATACTCATGCGCCTTCTGGGTGCTCTGCATCGACAACTCCTAGTCGGAACTAGTCAAGGGCGTGCTATAGGGTGCAGAAAATCAATCCATATGTATGGGCCCAAAGCCTTGACATCTTTCATGCATAGAGCACAACTGCAACCGTGGGTAGAGTACAAAACCGATGTGTCCCTCTCCACTAAGGTTATGCGATGGATATCGCTGACAGCGCACATAACACGCCAATCCCATATCCGCAAACAAGGGCCCTCTCCAACTCCGCTTTAGGCAATTAGCTGCGAAATTTGACTCTTGCCTGCACAACGCGCCGCTATCGGACATTGAACTGCTTGAGCTCTATTGCTCCGTCAATATTTATGTTAAAATAGCGAAGGAGGCCGTAATACCAGAGCCTAACTTACATCACCTAGTCGTACTCTGCAACATGAACGGAGGCCTGAGCCGACGCTACGGCTCAGGGCTCCAACACCACTAAGGTGAGCCTTAGTCCTTTGCCGGCCGCTCAGATTGTGTTGAGATAATTAAATGGTATTCTGAACATTCCCTGTGTCAAGCCCTGAGGCGTCCCTGATACATTTGTTCCTGGCAGCGCATATGGTCAAGTACCCGGCAATGAGTAGTGCAGAACACACTTGTGTGACGTCAGTGCCACAGCTGATTGGCCACGGCTTTCTTCCCCACAGGCGACGAATCCTTGCACCTAGTCGGACAACGGTGTGCATACGCTCTCCACCTTTGCAGTCCCTGCGTGACGCCATCAAAACTCATAAAGCTCAAAAACATCGCTTTTGTTGTCGTAGGCTAGGCGCTGTTGTGAACACGGCCTAACGTGCATGGCAAGCTCGTGCACGCTAACCACACGAAAGCAGCACCTGAACTTGAGGTTAGCGAGGCCACGCACAATAGCCATGTTCTATTGTGGTGAGATCTATAGACCTTGATCGGACCCATAGAGCTATCTGAATTTGGCTCAGAGCTTGATTCTTCGGCCGTGCCGTGACTGAGCAGGTGATGGGCTTGCTGCAACACCTGGGGCTTTCCCACCACCCTGACGCTTCGTAGTTATCCTCTTTCTTATGGCTACGTCTGCGGTAGTCTTAAGGCTCGTTCTTTTGCCTTTTCGGGACGTTTTAAGAGCTTGTTCAAGTCGTTGAGTCCTACGAGCAGCTGCCCTAGAGGCTTGGCTAGCTGCCTTCTCTGACTTCTCTGCCTTCGCCTTCTCCCTCACTATCTCACTCGTCTCTCGTGCCCATGCCTTTGTTCCTTTGTTTCGTTGTTACAGAGCTTCGAGTGCTTTTTCTCGTAAACCAGAGTCTTCCTGAGCCTCCTTGCTTCGTGGGCAAGCGGGTCAACTCGAACGAAAAGAGAGCGACGTGATTGGCTAAACTTCTGTGCCTCCCTGTCATCCTTGTCCCTAGTAGTATCTTCTCTCCTGATCATCTGAGTTGGTGTTGCTAAACCTCTTGAGTAAAGAAGAAGGGTCAGGGTGGCATATACTGGTAGTTTTGAGGGATCGGAGTATTTGTTCCTCCTTGAACGAGCGCTGCCAGGGCTTACAAAATTGGGGAAGCAAGTCTCTTTCTTTGATCGTTGGTAGCCCTTTTTTGTTTTTTCCAAGAAAAGCCATGAGATCGTCAGAGTAAGCCTCTGAGAGAGACTTGAACAAGCACACATCAAGCGGCGGCAACGTATGTGACTGAATGCGCGCATAGATTGCATAAGAACGGTACTGAATTCGTGCGCCCAGTGCGCATGACCGCGATGTGCAGCCATCGCCTGCCTGCTTGGACTGCACTTCGGAGCTCTCAGCCGACAGGGGTCATGATTACAGACTAGCTACGGATTGGTCACCTTACACTGCTAGTGACTGCAGTGTAAGAGAGCACACCTAGAGACGGGGATTAGTGAGCAGACTCGCGATTGTATAGCACGCATGTCATTGTGACTGGTAGCATGCAACTCCAGACTACGTGTGGAGGCGCCGGGCAATCCTCTCAGCAGTCCACCCTGGAATCCCTCGAGGTTGCGTGTTATCATGCAATTGCGTGTCCTGCAAAGCGCCGGAAGGCAAGCCCGTACCACTCTAGAGGCTAGGTTCGCCGATCCTTTCCCGCGGCAAAACGTCCCGAGACGCCAATGTTCCCAACTCATCCTAAACGCGTCCTCTGTCATATGCCGCGTCTTCCATTACATGCAAAGACAAGGAATGTGGAGAGAGCAAATGCGCCGCACGACGAAGTATGCGCTAAGAGTGGACGTAGTGGGAGAAATTATTTGCTTCGATGTGACACCCCAGAAATCGAGGCTCCATGCATCATGTCGCATGCGAGCAACCTACGATTCCTCTATAATGAATAACTCAAACTTCTACGCTGCCCAGTCGACTTTCGACACTACACTCAGCGACAAATGGTGTTCGGAACAGCCAAGCAGCTCCTACCTCGTGGACGCCTACACTTCGCAGCTGGACGAGTTTCCCTGGGCTCTGTCTAACACCTTTGTTGGCCAGGCCATTGCGCGCTATATCCTTCCGAACGATTTCTTGCACAGGTCCTCAGAGGTATCAACAACTGCCTTTGCCACTGCAGTCAATGTGGATGCGAACTCGACCCAGATTCTGTCGCCCGATTGCGTGTCTCGACGACAGGCTACGCCAAAGTCCCCTTCCTGCAGCGATATGTCATCAGATGATCCGTCCTGCGCTCTAAAGTGCGAGTCTTCTTCACGGATTTCGGCTGATGCAGGGGCGGCACCGAAGCGCCAGATGGGAAAACCAGGCCCGCCTAAACCCGATCCGATCGCACGCAGCGCATCAGGCGCATTAACGGAAGGTCAACGCACCACTCGCATCCCACACAACATGGTCGAGCGGAAGTACCGTGATGGCTTGAATGCGCAGCTGGAGAGGCTGCGAAAAGCTGTACCGGCGCTGCTGCAGAGCGATAATGGAGACGGCACTAGCCAACCAAGACTAAGTAAATCTATGGTGATTGCCGCCGCCATCAACTACATCGAGACGGTCACACTGGAGCGCGATATGTTACAGGCCGAGAACAACAAGATTGGCAGTTCGAAAGGCAGACGGGGGTCGAAGAGAAGGCGAGTGGATCCTGCTTCTGGGTCAGCCGTTTCTTAAGTGTTGTAGCGAGCTACAACTCCAAGAGTGTGCCCGACGATGTGGGCACAGTATTATCCTAGGGAAGCGTGTCGTCTACACATAGTAAGATTAATAGACAAATGACATAGCTTACAAGACGCTCTAAGACCTGCATAGTTCTTTCTAAAAATCTTAGAGCTGTTACGTCTCCCAAGTCGTTAGGAGATACAGAGTGCCAACGCCTAGACTTAGCGTTTAAACCATGCTGAGGGTGTTTGGAAAGAGGACCATACGGTAGGAGCCCGCATCGGCTCGGATAGACTAGCAGCGGATCTTGTCTGTTTTTATAACACCGACGTACCACAGACCCCTTCTTTTTCTCAGTGTCACCACACCTCTCATTGTGCCAGCAGGAGCCCCGAGCGCTGAAGATTACCAAGAAGAAAGTCAGTAGACGAATGCAGACGTGCGACAAATGTTCAGGTATTACAAATACTATCTGCTGATGTGCAGTCTTGTCAGACGATCGCGTGAGGACGTACGATGGAGACCTGACCATGAAGCAGGACCTCGAGTTCCATGCTAGCAGGCAAAGTGACCAAAAGAGACACCAGGAAGCTGTAAGCTGTCGCTGATGCCACTGGCACTCTAGTTACGGAGTCCCTAAATACTCACTCAGTCTTAGTCCAAGGGTCGACCACTGTGGCTCCTTTCTGTTTTGGTGATCTGGCTCGATCCTCTTGGTAGTCGTTTGTGAGCACGCTCCCGGTAGATGCGACTGCCAACTGCTGCCGGGCGACTGCTTGCTGCTCTGTTTGCTTTCCAATAACCACCAGAGAGTGAGGAACAGTATACACTTTGCATGAGCTTAAATTGAACTGCGAGGCAACATGCTCGCTTGAACAGCAAATTAAGAGATTATGTGTAGCCGCTACTCAGGCAAGCTGAAGCATCGATCGCAATTAGTCTATCCGATATCACTAAGAGAATGGGAAGTGTAGTTACTAGGCTGCTCGATGGTGCAATCCGTTTGAGCGGGCGGCAATGGATAGATGCGGGTGACGCTGGACAACTCTCGGCTCAATGGAGGAACGTGTTACTTTGAATGTACTGCTCCCTTTCCTCATTTCCTTGAAGTGAGCTATTGCCAACGTCGTTTATTGTTCTTGATAGCGCCACATGGGGGGAAGAACATGCCTCAGGAATGCTTTACCTTAACTTCGACTTACCCCTGCGCCCACAAAGGCTGCACTGTGTGTTGGAATGTCCTAGCTGACCTTCCTGTGAATGTAAATACTTTCGTATCTGTAGAACCTCGTTGCTATGTTGGCAAAACCTAGACCGACGAAAACCATGTGTTGCATCATGACGAAGTGGCAGCAAGCGTAGAAGTAGACAACGACAGATGATAAACGTGAAGGTAACTTATCAGGAAGGGTTACAGCCAAGCTACAGAGCCTAACACCAGCACTTGGTGGGAGAGCTACCGCAAAGCTAAGAAGGAAAAGAAGGACTAAGGAGAATCACACAGTGGGCAGCCTTCGACCAGAATGTTGAGGATCAGGCCATGCCTTAGTGAGAAGCTAGACGGAACACAGATCCAGAGACGAGAAGAAGAGGGTTCGCTCTTCCCCTTCTCCAACACATCTACAGCGAATACCTGTCGCTATCTCTCGATCTTGCACTCCCTCAGTAGTCGTTTCCCTCTACATCTTTCCGCTCAGCTGCTCATTTCCCTCCCTTAGCCCATCCCTCTTATGCTCAATCTTCTCAATGTATGCGACCACGCACGACAGCTGTCGCAGGCCAAGTGTTGTCGTGAACATGGACTTTATTACTAATAGCGCCGTGCGACAATATGCACTCCTAACTTTTTCATGTCCACAATACCCTCACTTAATTGTGTGACAAACAAGCATATCTCTAGCAACGGTGGGCTGACATCAAGAGCTAACATCACGCCTGGAGATGACGGACTATCACCGCCCGCTTCCCTCCATCGTCTTCTTTTGAGCCAGAATTTGATTATGCGATTACTAATCTTGCTTCTGCAAAAGTTGCACGTGCGGTTATCTATGTAGCTTTAGTATACTAGATCGAATAGTTACGCCTAAGAACATTTTATAGGGTTTTAGTCTCTTTAAAGTGGCCTGATATGTGTCCGCCTTAGATGTTCTCGCACGTACGTTTAAGGTTAAGAGCGCTTCATATCCCGTAAGATCTCGCACCACATCACGTTGTCTGCATTAGTAGGTATGTTACTGACCTATTTAATATGTTCTTGTGCTGGTAGTTTTAAGTACATTACCTAACACCTTAACAGTTTACTAGACGACTCCTTAACATATTAAACTAAACGAACAACACCAACATACAATCGAGCCCATTAAGATTAATCAGTTTTCTTTGACGCACTCGAAAGATGTCCTCTCGGAGCGATATTTTGCATCACTCTGCCTTAACGTGCCCTGAAAACGGCCTCTGGTCACGTAAATCTCGACTAGGTCTATCGCATGATTACGTAACCTCCCCGAAAGCCGATTTACGCGAGACTACCAACATGTATTATCTCGAGGTAGAAATTCCAGGCATAGACGGGCCGCACGATATCGAAACGCACTGGTTAGATGAGAGTACTTTGCAGATCAAAGCGACGATTCACAAAACGAACCTAGAAGCGGTGTGGTGCGACGACAAATCCGACAACAAGCCTCAACAGCAAGCCATTTATGCTGGAGGGACAGACAACAAGGTTGATGAGAAGATTAGCTCCAAGGAGAATATTCTGGGTCAGAGGCGAGGACGACAGGGGAGTCATGTGGCCTCGACAATGAAGTTTTGGCTCAACGAGCGCAAAGCTAGCGTCTTCATGCGCAACGTTTGTTTCGCAGTCGCTGTAGACATGGATAGTGTTCAAGCAAGGTTTAGCAAGGGACTCTTGATGATCATGGTGCCGAAGAAGGATGCAGCGGCCCTCAAAGCGAAGAATATTTTTATCGAAAGCGCATAGCCTGTCTGAATAGTGAAAAGTGAGCTCCGAATGCGTTTCTGTCTAGATTGCGGAAACGTTGTTGGTAGTACAAAGCTATCACGCCAGTTGATAAATGAGGTCATATGAACAAGAGAAAATCAACACATGTGCGAGTTTTCTATAAGATTTCTCAGCTTCGTAGTCAGATGTGCCCGTCTTACACAATATTCTCCCTTACCTCCTTTGCTCGTCTGCTACTCATCATCGCTGCCCTCCTCGCTCTTCGACAAACACTGAAGTGAATCAGAGTTAGAGGCTTTTCATGTTCCTAGCTAGTTCAGAAACGGGAAGATGCGATGCCTTGAGCTTGTGCGACCTCATTTTCAACTTCAGCTAGCGTCACGAAGGCTCTGTTGTGTGGGAAATTATCCTGCGCGCTTGTAGAAATCAACTTCTCTGCACTCTCAGGACCTGTCGTGCCTGCAGACCCTTTTTACGGCTGTCAACAGCACATAAGCTAATCTTGCACGTGCTTTGCGTTTATTAATGAGCGGCAAGACATGTTGGACGTGGACAAAGATGTGCCAAGAAGGTATCGATGAAGTCTTTATGAAATTTACTAAGACTGCACTACGGAGCTAGCATCAGCACGACATAGTAACTTTACCACTTGTCAATCCAAAGGAGCAAAAAAACAGGTGGAAGAAAGCCTCTTAGCTAACGCCGAGGACCTATATACGCCAAGGGAAGCTGCAGGAACTGCAAACAAAAGGGAAAGCGCAGGATTCGTCCGTCAACTGCGTGACTATGGCAACAGCGGAGTTCTGTCGCCGTACCTTGGTTCGCTGTTCACTTGGTTCTCAATTTCTCCACATCGTCCCGCCAAGCAGCTCATTTCTTTCTCGGAGCCCATCTCTCTCAAGCTCAATCTTCGCAATATACTCGACAGCGCACGACATTACTATCGCTTTGCTCGGCTCCGGCCACCCGATTACAGCGCCCTCCTCGCTGCGCGACAGCGTCGGAACAGCGCGTTTCAGTCTCACCAGATCCGAGTTCAACCCCTCGCGGTACTTGCGCTCAACTTGTTTGTGCGGCTGGCGTGGCGCACGCTGGTGTTGCTTTGAAGAGGAGGCGTTGGTAGACGGAACTGGTTTCGCGCCAGAAAGGTTGCGGTCGAGCCTTGGACGGCCGCGCTTGGGCCGCGCTTGTCGTGGAGCTGACTCTTCGTCTGGTGAAGTCGCTTCTTTCGAAATCTCGCGCAAGGGTAGTGGAGGGGACCGAGGTGGAGATAAAAGGGCTGTGATGCTATCGCTACTGAGAGGTGAAGCAGAGTAAAGCCTAGTGTTGGACGCACTAGGCATGTCCAGGTCGAACGTGGAAACTGTGTCGAAACTAGATGCACAACTTTGCCCGTATTCGCCAAATGGCTGTGTGGAGTAGTTCGTTAAGCAATAATCCCAGCCCGCGGGGTATTCCACGGATGGGTGAGGCTGTTCAAAATAGGCATAGGCAGGAAAGATTCCCAGCGATTGGTTGGGTGGGGTAGTGTACAAGCCGATGGGATCGGCTTGGTCGAACGAGTTTTGGCAATAAAAGGAATCGTCGGTGGGCGAGTAACCAGCATCGGCGACCATAGGGTTGGCGGAGAAATCCGAGTACATGGTGATCTAATTGTGTGAAGCACACAGTGACGTGAATCAGTGATGGTATTAAGTCGCGCGGTTACTGAACAACGGTCAAGACTCTTAGGACAGGTAACGTAACCGTGTTCAAGCTCGAAGATGCGGGCTTCAAACTAGAGGAAGGCAGGAACGGATAAGAGTGGCACAAGTACTGCGTGTAATGCCCCAGCGATACATTAGTCCATGTCAAGATGCCTTTATATACTCATATGGCAGCTTTCGCGCACGCTTACTGCCTTCTAGGCCTCGCTCACAGCCCACAGCAACAGCCCACAACGACGACAATCGAAAGATGGTGGGCTGTTAACGGCAGCGCCAACATTGGACTAGAGGTCTTGGAAGTTGTCGGGCTAGCATCGCCGATGAGCAGTTAGTGCTATTGACCTGCGACGAGGCGACAAAAGACTAGGCCATAGTCACTCCACGTTGCAGTATCGTGGCGTGCCTAGCATTTCCGTATCTATATGTCCCTCTCCCTCACCACATGCGCCCCAGCGGTCATGTGTAAATACGCTTTAGCCTCGGTCTAGAGTGCGGCTGTGCAGTATTCATTGTACAGCTCTGGAGCTGGAGCGCTAGAGCCATTGACAAGATGCAGAACGTGGTTTCTCCAGGGAAAACAGTACACGCGCAATCCTTTGAGCAAGATTTTGCGTTCCAGACTGTTCCAAAGCTTATCTGAGCTGCAAACTTCCGGATATTTAGGATTGTTTGTCCTTCCTCTCAAAGTGCAAAGCCTAGCGCAATGCGCTGTTCTCAGCAGAAGAAACCCTTTCTGAATCGGCGACCACCGCCTGCGCTCTGACGCTGCATCGACCACTGGAAGAGCGTCACGACTATACGTGCAAGACACTAGTTATATCTGCAAAATTCACGTTCTCACAACAGTACATTTTCCCGCCCGTCGCCACTGTAGCATTACTTGAGCATAGACTTGGAATTTTCTCTGGCACATCACAACGATACGACGAAAAAGCATTAACTAGTTATAGTTATGTCAGATGAGTATCATTTCCCGATACCTTGGCTTGCATGGCTCCGTCAGCGCCTTCACACGAAGTGACATAATTTTGCCCTGCATACTATGAAACGCCAAGCTAGGCCTAGGCGGGCCTACTCCATAATTTTGTATACGCGCCGTCATTCCTAGAGAACAGATGAGCCCGATCTCCTTCGAACTAGATGTTTTCTTCTGTCGGTTCTGTAGAGGCAGATAGAGACTGGATACGCTGCTTGTCAAGTCAAGCCTTAGGTAACACCGCAGCGACTAGCTACAGTTGTTTCTGAAGTATTAGGGGGATTGCTCCTGCCTGCCCCGTGCACAATCAGACCTTTTTGTGCACTCAACTTTGATTTCTACCTCGCATGCCTTTTATGCAGAGCTTGGCTTACACTCGTGACAGCCTTCTACACTTCAACACCTTATTAATAAAAGGCCCTAATGCTAGGCCTCAACGCAATGAGGAAAGACAGGGCAAAACGGCGCACTCCGCGATGATGAAACGAGACATACCCAGAGGCGGAATTAAAGCGGAGGCAACTGGCGCATCGCCACCGCAGGTGTTATTCGAGCACGACAATTTGAGCCCAGAAGCATTGGCAGGATCTCTTGACGCATTAATACAAGGCGACAAATAGTCTCTGAGATTTCTTGTAATCGACACTCACCTTCACTTCGGAGCGCGTCGCGACATCCTTACGCGGGAAATGTGGCTTATAGAATTCAAAGGACGAAGCGTCTAGCCACTTCTTATCGAGAAATTACTAGTACCCGGGATGGCCGTCCTGTCGCGCGATCTGCATTAGCCGCGCGCAACGCCACTGCACCACAACTCTGGCGCACCATTATCACCCGCGCTTGATCACTAGCTAGATTAGATGCGCACCTTTCTGCAATACTTTGCACACTGTTCTAAAGCGATGCCGTCCTAAGACATTTGCTCGTGGCAGACCTCGAGCTCCCGACATACAGGTTATAGACGAGATTGTGGGCGGTTTCTAGTTCTGTGTAGTCGACGGACTTACCTAGTTAGTTGCTATAAGAGGGTACTTGGTTGGCGGAGTATCTTTCGCAACGCTAGGACTATTAATCGATACCTTAGGTATTTTGGCCCAGCTTACAACTACCTCCCAGCTCGGCCATGACCTAAGTGCGCTATAGCAACTTGGAAAGTACGGACGCAAGTCGTCTAGATAATCTCCCTTTAGTTTCCCTAGGTGCCTTCCTATATACTGAAGCCTGCCGAAACATAGTAGGACCTAACTCGATACCTACTCTCGACATCACCTTAAAAGATAGATCCAGCAACATAGTCATTTTAAAAGATGCCTACTGTTGGCAAGAAGGTAAAAGAAACATCAGGCTTACAACAAGCGGCATCCGCTCATACATTATAGGAGACAGAGTCGGAAAAGCCTCTTGGCTATTATCACACACGGCAGAAGAGCAAAAGAGCATGTGGTATCATTCATCCCCAGCTATAGGGGAGAAGCAAGTTGCTAATGAATAGGGTTTTAAGAGCACGAGCGTTTACCAATCGCAGTCGCCTCACGACACTACTGAGCTACGAAGTGCCAAAGATATTAGGGGGGATAAGGAGGGCGGGGAGCCTCCAAGCCGTTTGGATCTAGAAGATAGAAGGACAGGGTAAGGTGGCGCATATCTTAGTGTAGTCTCTTGTGTATAAGGACTGTCGACCTAGTGCACTAGACAACGTAAACTATAGCCTTGTAGCTGAAGCTCAGACTGTGCATCGATAACGTTTTATGCAGAGTGCTCAGTACCGAAGGGAGCGCATGCGCTTCTTAGACAAGTAGTACACGATAGTTGCATAGTTTCACATTGTTACTATAGGACGATAGTTCTACTGTTCTTTGGCAGCGTTAAAGAAGGGTGTCTCCCAAACAATCAACACTATGGCTAGCAGTATAAGGAGTGTAGTTAATGATCATGTTTAATACGACTCCTATAAGAATATACTTCGGACAGTACCGCAGGAAACGACATTTGCATTCACTCTTAGACGAACTCTCTAGTTGCTAGGTCATTGTTGGTCCACTCTCGCTGCGCAAACCTGCACGTCTTTGCCGACCATTCCCGGCCGATTGTACTTGTAACACTGAATAAACCCCTCTGTCTGCAAAGCTTCCATCAAAGGCATCGGCAATGCATTCCTACTGGCTAGGCTATAGTGTGTGTGTTAAATTGCTATGGCCCAATAACCAAAAATAGTCGATTTTACTCTATGGCTGTCTGCAGAACATGATAGGGCAGTTGCTCAACCCGTCCTGAGCGCACAGCTCGCAGTCCGTCCCGGCGATGACTTGGTCGCCACCACTACATAGTAGCCCGTAGAAGGAAAGATACTGCTGGAATAGCGCCAACCAGCGCAATCTTTCGGTACCCACTGTTCTATGCACGGCATACTCGTACGGTTGCGCACCTCCAGCAGGATCTCGCATAGGAACGTTGACGCTAGACAAGCTGTGAGCCCAACCGCAGCATCTACGGATGGCAAGTGTTTAGCATTGCAGAGCGAATCATAGCTACGTCGTATAATAGTGCGCGCTAGTTGTTTCAAGTAGACTAATGTGGTGTGACTTGCTGACGTCACGTCTTCTTTGTCATGGAAAACGAGAGAAAAGCATTCAGCGTGGGGCCATGTCTTTCCGTGACTATACGGTCATACTTTCTGTACCGTCAAGGTTGAGTTTGGCTACCGGCGAAGAATTCTGCACTTACACAGCATGCAGTCTTGGACGTGCCAAGCATGTGCTGTTGTGGTCTGATCGTGACAGAACGCTAGGCAGGGTCGACTGCACGCCGCCTGTGTCATGATGTGTGAGTAATTGGAGGTATTTGGCAGATCTCGCTGAGTGAAAGAACGACTTGTCCTTAACGTCATATCCCATACTACCCTGGTCGTGCCTTAATCGCACCCCGGCCTTGCCGCCCACTCACGGTGATCTTTGCAAAGTGTTAAAGGTTTAAGACATCTGTGAAACTTTGATACGACTCCTTCCCTATCAACTCACATGTAGATAAGCATACTTTGGAAGCTGTTCATCAGTCAAGATGCGCATCTGTTTGCTGGTATGGAAAGCTATTAGCCAGGGACGATCATTCTAATCACCGACCCGATACAACGGTTATCATCTCTACTCGTTTTATATACTTAGATGAATCGAATGAATTCAAGAGACGCAGAAAACTTTGGTGGGGTACCTCTATCCTCTTTCATGCGCTTGTAGCATCCAGGGATGATTACTAACAGATCACTACAGATGACCCCCTCTATAAGAGAATTCTTGTGAAATATCCGTCACGGATCCAATCATCTAGCTTGAGAACCTCTATCAACTACAGATTCTCAGTGTTCTAGATTTCTGCCGCTTCTGCTCGACTGTAGGTTAGATTGTATTAAGAGAGAAATATCAGCTATAGAGACGCTTAATGCAGCGGACAATTAGAAGACTTGCAACTGCTACAGTATTCAGCGAGCCGCTAAGTAGTTGTAGAGTTTTGAATTGCTAACCTTCGGTACCCAACAGCATTTCATGTCTCCCATTCGAAGTTGGTCCCTCCTAGCCTGCGGCTTGACAGATCATATTCCTTGCAAGCGGTCACCTCTAGTCTCCTAGAACGGCCATATCCAACCCATCACAGTTTCCGAGTCTATCCCCTCTTGGTATGCTGTTTCCCTAGCCCTGATGCGTTTATGGATCAATTCTTCCCTCACGGCAGCAGCACTATTACCCAGTCCAGGGATTCGATCAATTGCATCAATCGCGAGACTGAAACGATCAGTCTCGTTTTTGATCGCCAGCCCAAGAGGGGTATCATCGTTGCCCTTCTCTCTGTAGCCTGTGACGTGGATGTTGTGTTGGCCCTTGCGCATATACGTGAAACGGTGGATGAGCCACGGGTACGAGTGGAAATTGAAGATGACGGGCTTGTCATCTGTGAAGATGGCTCGGAACTCATCGTCACTCAGTCCGTGAGGATGTGTGGCGTGGGAAACTAGCTTGAACAGATCAACTACGTTGACGAAGCGGATTTTGAGACTGGGGCAACTTTGTCGCAAGAGAGCAGTGGCGGCAAGAGACTCGTGGGTTGGGACATCGCCACAAGCTGCCATTACTGCATCGGGTTCGTAGCCTTGGTCATTAGAGGCCCAGTCCCATATCCCAACCCCCTTGGTGCAGTGCACAAGTGCGTCATCCATATCAAGGAACTGCAGGTGGTCTTGCTTGTCCGCCACAATGACATTGACGTAGTTAGAGGATTGGAGACAATGATCCATGATCGAGAGGAGACAGTTCCCGTCAGGAGGTAGGTAAACACGGACCACTTCGGGGCTTCTGTTGGCGATAACGTCGAGAAAGCCCGGGTCCTGGTGCGTGAAGCCATTGTGGTCCTGACGCCAGACGGTGGCCGTGAGGAGAATGTTAAGAGAGGCCACTTTCTGGCGCCACTCCACCTCGAGACACTTCTCAAGCCACTTGCAATGCTGATTAACCATGGAGTCGATAATGTGGATAAAGGACTCGTAACAGTTCAGGAGGCCGTGCCTGCCGGACAGGATATACCCCTCTAGCCACCCTTCGACGGTGTGCTCACTGAGCATCTCCATAACCCGACCTTCATAGGCTAGGTTTCCTCCGTCCTCGTCTTCTTCAAGGTACGTACCGAGCCATACCTTCTTTCCAACTTCGTAGATAGCACCGAGCTTATTTGATTCAGTCTCGTCAGGCCTAAAGACACGGAAATTCGTCCTGTTCGCTTGAACCACGTCTCTTAGGAACTTTGCCATGTTTTTCATGTTTCCCGCCTGGAGAACACCTGCCTTGTTGACTTCGAATGCATACTCGCGAAAATTAGGAATCTGCAGCTTCTTGACAATAGATCCACCATTTGTCACTGGGTTAGCGCTCATCCGTCTGTGAGCAGTGGGAGCAAGGTCCTTTAGTTCCTTAATCAGAGTTCCGTTTCTATCGAAGAGTTCCTCTGGCTTGTAGCTGCGCATCCACTTCTCGAGCGCCACCAGACTCGTCGAACTAGTTCGGACGTCGGTGATCGGCACCTGGTGGGAGCGCCAGAAGCCCTCTAGATAATGATCTTGCATCTTCCTTGGCGCCGACCAGCCTTTTGGGGTTCGGAGTATGATCATGGGCCAGCGCGGACGAAACGCCTGGCCTGATCGGCGCGCTTTCTGCTGGTATTCACGGATCTGCAGGACGCAGTGCTCGAGAGTGCTCGCCATTGCTTGGTGCATCGAGCTATACTGATTTCCTTCGACAAAACAAGGTGTCCATCCGTAGCCAAATAGAAGAGCCTCGAGCTCACTGTGGCTGATACGAGCGAGAATGGTTGGGTTGTTAATCTTGTAACCATTCAGATGGAGAACGGGGAGAACAGCACCATCCGTGATCGGGTTGAGAAACTTGGTGCTGTGCCACGAAGTTGCTAGCTGCAATCGCATTAGACAAACCTGATAGCTGGAAGAGAACGGAATGAAACTCACTGGACCTGTCTCGGCCTCACCGTCTCCCACCATGGTAAGGGCAATGAGATTCGGGTGATCAAAAACACTCCCGAAGGCGTGCGAAATAGAGTAACCAAGCTCTCCGCCTTCGTGGATACTTCCTGGTGTTTCCGGAGTTACATGGCTGCCAATGCCGCCAGGAAAGGAGAATTGCTTGAAGAAGCGGCGCATTCCATCCATGTCTTCAGATATGCTGGGATACACCTCTGAGTAGGTGCCTTCAAGGTAGGCATTCGCCAGAACTGCTGGGGCACCATGTCCTGGGCCGGAGATGAAGAGAGCGTCGAGGTCGTACTTCTTGATCAGGCGGTTGAAGTGGATGTAGGTAAAGCTCTGACCTACGTTTGTACCCCAGTGGCCAAGCAGTCGCGCTTTCAGATGCTCCAACTTCAGGGGCTCCCTTAAGAGGGGGTTATCTCTGAGGTAAATCATCCCAAGGCACAGGTAAAGCGTGGTGTTAAAGTACTTGTGCAGCAGTGCCACTTCATCCTTGCCGATACTGTTTTCGCCTACAGTGGCTCGACCTGGACCGTATGGAGAGATACTTTGGTTCTCCATCGTTTCTATTGCCATGACTCGAATAGTGTTTTGTGGGGAACTCGAATCCTGCAATATCGCCAACCACAGTTGGGGCACCAAGGTTGATGGCTATAGTGTCGAAGGAGCAATTTCTCAAAGGTGCGACGATCTGTGAACAGCGGATGCACAACCGAATTGCCAGCACAACTTGAATGAATATTGAAGAAGGCTGTGAGAGTCACTGCTTGTTCATGTAGCCTGGGGCACTCATACAGCGATATTGATTGGTGCGTCAATGGTATCACTCCACCTCATGGACTCACACCACCGTTGGTGCAGTGTGACAGATTGGTTGTTATGGACTACAACGTCTCTTGGTATACTCCCGGATATCCAGATACCTTCACAAGTAGAACCCTGTTCCAGCAGTTCAGACATCTTTATGACACATATCCAATGCTACATCGGCGCCTCGTGGCATCTTGCGATTCAGCCAATCGGGAGTCCAAGGCCAGATGGGTTCTTACTGGTGCAACTTCTTTTCTTGGCAACTTCACGATCTGTGCAGTATCTTAGCCATACAATCATACGCTCGTACAGCTACACTGATTTGCATATTTGGCTTCCGCATTTTGCAAGACGGAAGATACTCACGCGACAAGGTGCTCTGACGCACAGACCTCTTACGTCACGCCAAGGCAATGGATACTTACAGCAATATTTCGCTTTGACTCCATACGTAAGATTGGACTTAGCCGGTGGATCAAGGACCCGGCGTTTTCAGCCTAGGCCCGATTAAGGATGTTGGCGCCCCGGGACGGTTCGCCGAAAACACGGATCAGCGAATCCAAAGCTGTTGTGAGACTAAATAAGCCCTTTCCAACGTCATACAGTTTTCTTTTCACGCAGTCTTGTTAAGCATACGATTACTAGGTCATAGACAATGTTGGAGAATCCCTGAGCGAACTGCAGGACGGACTTTTAAGCGCCAACGTTCATTATCCAGCTGAACACGCCCAATGAAACTTCTGTGTTATTGCGCTAAGATATTAAGGCACTGTACAATGCATGGCGAGGTTGCGCAGTCGCAGAGCAAAGACCAACGTTCTAATCAGCGTACATAGTAGACTTCCACGACAAGCTTGGATTCGATTCCGCGTCGTGGCACCCACAATGACATGCGATCACCATTGCCGACAACCCGTCAAGTACTGGACATGAGCGCAACGTGGAAGGACAGCCCGTACATACAGAGCTGGCGATCACGCATATCTCAGCTGTACTCAGGGTCCACTATCCGAACATCGAGAGGCTAGCGTTGGATTTGTTGACCTTTCTAAAGGATGCATAGACACGTACCAACACGTATATCCTTCCATATTGCCTCACCTACAGGTTTAGACTTCAACTATGATATCAGAAACAGTCACAGTCTTGGGAGTCAGCCTAGGACCTGCATCCGAGGCTCGTGTGATATCAGACCACGATAGCATACTTCAGGTTGATTAAAACGCCACCAAGGCAAAATGGTCTTGCCTGTCTTCGCCTTGCTCAATGGGGCGTTTTAACGTGAGTAGGGCCAGGCAGGCTGACAGGTTTCTGACGACAGAGTAATTAGGTTTTGTATACCTAGCTCGTGTGGATTGGCTGTGCTAGCACCACAAATTTAGTACTAGTACAGGAAAAGATGTGGCGTCGTAGCTTCTTCCTATCGAAAGACAATGGTTAGTAGACTCTTGCGATATGTCTCGGCAACTTCAGAGTTCATGTCCCCCACCGTAGCCAAGGGGGATACCGGAATGTCTGAGATAAAGCACCTAAAATTAGTCAGTAGGAGAACAACGCGATGGCCAAGGGCAACCGTACGAGCACCTCTCCTAAGCTAAATCTAAAAAAAACATAACTCATATGTGCTACGAAAGCTGAAACCTGTCTCACAAGTTAAGCTTTGGGATGGCAGTCTTCCATGGCTGGTAGTGAACCACGAGGATGTGGTCAGTGTGTTGACTGACGACCGGCTGTCAAAGGAGCGCACTCGCCCTGGTTTTCCAGAGATGAGCCCAGGTGGTAAAGAGGCAGGGAAGAACAAGCCGACTTTCGTAGATATGGATTCAATAGCGCACATGCGACAGCGCAGTATGATTGAGCCATTGTTCATCTGGGGTGCGGTGGAGAGACTACGCCCACATATTTAATGGACAGTCACAAACCTGTTAGATAAGATGATTCAAGAGGGTTGTGAGACACTGATTAACTTTCTGGAGAGTTTTGCTTTGCCCGTCCCATCCCACACACGATATTCTGTGTTCAGTCGGTGGTCTGTTCGCTTATCAATATAGATCATCTACAGCATTCCTGGGATACCCTTCAGCGACCTCGACTTCCTTACCGCACAATCCACAATACGCAACAACGGAAGCTCGACTGCCACTGAAGCTACGAAGGCCAATCAGTATGTATTTGTAGCGCGATTCATCGTAGTATGTTATGCTATAAAAGCTGATGCTTGGAACTAGGACGCTGCTCGATTATTTGAGAAACCTGGTCGAAAAGCGTTTTAATGCGCCTGCCGAGGATTTGATCAGCAAGCTAGCGATTGAACAAGTCAAGCCTGGTCATATCGAACATTCGGTTGCGGTCGCCATCGCATTTCTCATGTTGATCGCGGGAAACGCCACCATGATCAACATGTTCAGCCTCGTGAGTCGTCCATCCGTACCCCAGATCTAACGCAGCCATTGAAAAACAAAAGGGCATAGTCACTCTGCTCGAATACCCGTCCCAGCTTGGAAGGCTCAAGTCCGATCCCTCGCTGACACCAGCGTTTGTATCTGAGCTGTGTCAGTACCACACCGGATCCGCCATGGCAACCCGTCGCGTT
This sequence comes from Curvularia spicifera, assembly GCA_026262435.1. Classification (NCBI taxonomy): domain Eukaryota; kingdom Fungi; phylum Ascomycota; class Dothideomycetes; order Pleosporales; family Pleosporaceae; genus Curvularia; species Curvularia spicifera. The sequence continues at coordinate 26,395 of JAODYB010000064.1, forward strand.
GCGAGAGTCGACATTGAGATTGCAGGCCACAAAATCAGAGCAGGTGAAGGCATAATCGCTACAACACAGTCTGCCAGCCGAGATGAAGCTGTGTTTTTGGATCCTGAGGCATTCGACATCTTGCGCTTCGTGGCGAAGGAACAAGGCGGACGAGGAGAAGACTGGTATCGGGCGATGGGCTATGGATACGGTGAGTATCGATGTGTTGCTGAACCTCTGGCTAGAGGAAAGCTCGAAATTATCTTTGGTAAGTCCCCGAGACGCAAGTGTCCAGCCGAGATAGCAACCTGATCTGTGTTCCTCCCTAGCCACTCTTGTCCAGAGACTGCCGAACTTCAAACTCGCTGTGCCGTTTACAGAGATTAAATGGACAGCACAGAAAACAGATATCAGTATCACAGAACTGCCTGTTACCTGGTAGACTCGGTTGCTGCTTTCACGTGGCGAAAATAGCTTGGAATCAGTAGATTCACCTGTTTCTAGGAAATGAAACAATTGCTGCTCGCAACACACCCCTGATACACTCACAGAACTCTTTACAGCTCAAACTCCAGCTCCCTTTGCTGCTGCTCCAAAGAGTATACTATCATCCTCCAAAACCCCTACCGCTACGCAGAATATATTCTACGTCCAGAAGACAGCGAACAGCCTAAACAGTTATGCAACGACCTGCAAAGCGCAGTAAGCTGCTGTAATATTGAAGCATGCATATAGGGCCAGACGTGATCTTGGTAGGGTGGCAATTCGTCTCACAGTAGTCGCTTACTCAAGAGTTCTTTCCAAGACACTATGTGCGTGACAGACTATTTGCGGACGTCTGTGTTGCCTATGCAAGCTTGTGCAGCTGCTGTAGACTGTTGAGTAGATGCAGAAACGATACAGGCAATCCACCTCCAATCTCATGCGTGCACATTGTGATCAGGTACAGCCACTGGCTTCGGAGCCTTAGCGTTGCTGGGAAGGACTTAGGTCGTTTTACATCTTCTTCCTTCTCTCTCAATCAACAGTTCGCAGCTTCGAGCTTGATTTCATTTATGCCAAGCATGGCTTCATTCATTTTTGGTGCCGTAAGCTCAAGAAGGCCCTAGCTAAGTCTAGTGTCAGTACCTCGTAACCGATGCCTCCTCAGTGCACCTTGCACCTCATTCTGAAGTATTCAAACGGAATGAGAACTGCGCTTGTGATCTCGCAGGGATTAGAATCTGGCAAGAGCGTAGATTTTGACGCAGATCTCGTTGGCATCTGGAAGGGTGAGCACTATGCATCTTATTTGCTAACAAAGAGTGGAAGGAACATTCTTATCAATCATGCGTTATTACTACTACTGAGCATCTGCTTATGCCCTTCCTAGTACGAACAGCACCGAAGCACGCTATGCCAAACAGCAATCATTTAGTTCTTCCAAAAGCCTGAATCTTTTTCCATGTTGTTGACAAGAATCGGTGAGAGTGTACTCGCATCCGAGTGCTATCTCATACTTCAAGCTTCTCGCGGATGATGTTCTTGAGGGCAACGGCGTCAGCAGTGAATTTGGAAATACCTTCGCGGAGCTTCTCGACAGCCATCTGATCCTCGTTAAAGTAGAAACGAAACGCAGACTCATCGTTGATGTAGGTCTTTCTCTCAATGTTGAGCGACTTGGCACTGGAAGCGTCAAGCTGCTTGGGAACAGAGTCGGTGGAATTATAGAGTTGCTCGAGCAAACTAGGCTGAAAAAACCGGTTACTGAACGTCTAAACTCCTTAGGACAAGCAGACTCATAGCGATAGTTAAGTAATCACAGCCAGCCAGCTTAGTGATTTCGCCGATGCTTCGGAAAGAGGTACCTATAACGATAGTCCTGTATCCAAACTTTTTATAGTAGCTGAAGACTCTGCTTACACTCTTAACACTGGGCACTCGCGTTTGCTGTAGTCTTTACTGGTCGTGGCCTTGTACTAGTCAAGGATACGGCCAACCAACGGTGAGATAAGGAAAGCCCCGGCTTCGGCAGCAGCATTGGCCTACATCTGCGAGAACATGAGTGTTATATTTACGTTGACTTCGTGGATCGACTGGAGGATCTCAGTAGCTTTGATGCCCTCCTAAGTTAAGACGATCTTGATGAGGACGCGTTCTTTGCTGATTCTCTGATTCTTGTACAGCTGCAGCGTGTTAGTTTTTGGTAAAGTCCTGTCCCCGCAACACTAAGCCTACATTGATGATGCGGAGAGCCTTGTTTGCAGAGGCCTCGGTGTTGAAAGAGAAATGTGTGTCAACCTTAGCAGATAACTTGCTAGGAACAATGCTGAAGATTTCCTTGCCGAACTGTACTAGTAAGCAATCGAGTATAGCATCCACCTGATCGTCAATGTGTCGCTATGTGTCTTTCCTCAGGCAACGGCCGTATTAATGAGCTTTGAGCACTCGGAATTCTTCGAGGCCGCGAGCATTAGAGACGGATTGGTAGTCGTATCTTGGGGCTTGTATATGTCGATGGTTATAAAATCGCTAGAGTCGCACACAACGGTTTGTGTATACATTCTGTTCGCTCGAGCTCTTGTTACTTCGTATTGCGATGTGCGGCCATGTCAGCTCTCTAGCCGTGAAGTTAGAGAATAGAACTCACTGTTCCGGTAGCCTTTAGTTGGTCGAGAGAGCTGGCCATGGTGAGTTTAGTAAGTAGTGGCTGAGGAGAAGCAAGAGAGATGATTCTGCTTTTTAACAGCAGCTGCGCCGATGTATTAGCTCTCAGCAATAGCAGCCCCCTCATGAGACTACTATATCACAAGCGTCTCCGATGACGATGGGAGTTTGAGACTACTCATCCGACAGGCTAATATTCGTTCTCGTACCGACTGTTAGACCAGCGTGATTAGAAGGCTAACCTCAATCCAACAAAGTCACCGCAGCCATCTCGCATCGCAGCACTTGGCGTGACGAAACTATATGGTACTCTAGTGTTCTGATATTATTCGACGTCTGGGTCTAGGCTTCGATCAGCCTATGCAGGAGTTATAGACTCGTCGTTACACCACCAGAGATGGGCGATAGGCATCCACACGAATCACTGAGGGGGAAGTACAGGTTGTGCCACCGTCTTACCCTGCAAACATCCTAGCGGCGTTATGACACTTGTGCTTGGCGATGCCTATAGAAGCCACTTTCAAACATATGCAAGGATCTAGAACATAGTGCACATTCCTTCATTGTTCTATCCGTAGAATACAGCAGTGTTCTAACATGCCGATTCAGATCGAAGGTTGCTGCACGAGCACTATACAACATTATCCGCTGCAGCAAGTACGAGACAATGACATAGCGGGTAATATTCGTGAGATTCGGTGAACCATCTATCAAAGCATTGCCCGTGGTAGATGTGTCGGCAACTCAACGCTCGTATGGGATCATTCGCCCTGATTGTTTCTAAACAGATGACGCTGTGTTCTCGTTAGCAGGAAACACAGCCTGGTGGTTGTAAGACGATACGACGTACCAAACCTGACTCTCTCGGTCAACGTGCCACTCATGTGGGTGATCTATCTGGTCCGATTTGTACCATTTGATAAATTCTGTCGACGGAAGCATCTCCTCAAGCCGATCCAGGCGACTTTCGAGGGTGCTGAGATCTGGTTTTCTAAGGGCGTTGCAACAACCAAATACTCTGTTGTTTGGTCAGCGCGATCGAGGTCGTAGGTCTCGCTAGTGAACTAACCCACAAAATAGAATCAGTAGATATATCCTAACCACCGATATAGTTAGAGGGACGGGGACACTCACGCCTTGGTCAGGCAGGTCTTCTAAGGAACTAGAAATATTTCGAGATACTGATGTCATAGCTGAATACGCTACGCTACCCCTTCGTCAGCTTAGCATCTCATGAGCTGATCGATAACAATGAGCTGCTAGCGAAAGCTACTTACTTTGTGATCGACCGAACTCTTGTTACTTAACTTGCGTCTCTAGAACATCTTCTGCCTCGAATGAGGTAAGCCTGATATACCTTGTCCCTTGACAATTCAGAGAAGTAGCTTTGGAATATGCGCAACGCCACCACTAGCACTAAAGACATCTTCTACAGAGCATGTAATTTAGAGGCATCACGTCACATAGGGTGTAGGCATATCGAACTGACTTCCAGCATGTAGTACGTCTTCGGACATTGATCAGGCGCATCCCTGGTGCGCTACTCTCCAGACACGCGAGTGTACTCTAGGCCGAACTACGAACCATGAGAACATGTCCAGAAATACAAGCAGTAGCTGCAGCGTCTTTATCGGTACTTAGAATCAAAGGACATAGAAGATTTATCAGAGCCAGCCAATGCAAAGAAGATTATACCATAGAACAGACGCAAGACGAAGCATCATGGCCTGCTTTCGCACAACAATGGGCGGGGAGTGTCGACTGCTGTGCCATTGCTGATCATGCGTGCATCAGAACCTTGGATAGTGGATACGAAAATCGCGTATAGAAAGTCTTGAACGGCCTGTAGGTCAGAAAACCAGCTTTTCAATTTAAGTATGACGTCGTACTCACGCAACCGTCTGACCTCAGCTCATGCGATGTTTGTCACTTGACCTGGAAGTGCCGAGGCAGTAGGCAGAACATCATCCTGTTGTGCCGAATTATCGTTGAGAGTCCCATGTATGCAGTGATTGGGTCGGAGAGCTTTGGAAAATGCCCATCGAGTGGTGCATTTTGTGTTCAAGGCTACTACCAGTACGTCACAAATTCCTTTTTTCAATACAAAGATTAAATTCGATCGTAAAGACTATGCCAGGTACCATTCGGACTCTCGACGACACATCTCTCCCCCGACATTCAACTATGGTTCGCCAAAAGACCCGCGATGCCTTTATGGCAAAGACATCCGTCAAGGCCAAGCTCTCCGCACAAGACAAGTCTAGCTCGATGAGCCTCGAGGTCGGTTCCTGTTCCATTGCTCCAAATAAGTAAACTAACTTTCACAGCCCGTGTACATAGGTATCGCTGTCGCCGACAGACTTGGCAGCTCAATTGACATTGCATTTGTTATCCACGACGGCACCTATTCAATGGACTTTGCAACTGTCTCCATAGGTGCAGAATTAAGTAGCAGCTCTGAGCCTTCAGCCGCAACTTCCGAGGCCTACTCTAGAACTACAACCCCTGCAACAGCGGAGGGGCGTGCCGATTACTTTGTCGAGGAAATCATCGGCAAGATCAAGCACTACCGTGATGAGCATTTCTACAAATTTATTGGCGCTAGTCTAACTACAAAGGCTGCCAAGACATGTCCTCAGCTACCAACCCGCTTGTGGCTCGAGTTGGATATTGTGCCGTTGGTGCTGGAGCCTAGTTCTGGTAGGCAAAATACCGGTACTCCAGATGCACCCAATTACATGATAGTAGATGAAGAAGCAGATGCGGTGGTAAGGAAAGCTCTAGGGTAAGTATTCAGATGCCGATAGCCTTGTATAGCTCTCCGCTAACACATGCAGGTACTTCGGCAGGGCTAACCAACCTCGCTTAGAGGTCGTCTACCGCAATGAGGTTGGTGTCGACAGCGATGGCGCAACTGTGATTGCAGATGAGCCAAGCTATCGAGATAGTGTCCATTCCAACACCTACGCGGCGACCATGGTCTACGCTGATTCGCTTAAGAAGCACGGCACGAAGATTGCCTTTTTCAACAGCACCCCTCAGGGCGGCGGCGTCGCCTTGATGAGGCATGCGCTGATCCGCTTTTTGCGACTTATTGATGTTGATTGCAAGTGGTAAGTCACTCTACACTACACATCTGATCATCACTTATACTTCACAGGTACGTTCCGAAGCCTAAGCCTGCTGTCTTCCGTATCACCAAGAACAACCACAACATCCTCCAGGGTGTGGATGAAACCGGCCTTCGACTCGAACAAAAGTCAATTGACATCCTCAATGAGTGGGCCAGGCAGAATGCTGAACGCTACTGGATCGCCAAGGGCAGTTCCCTCGCTCCTCGAGCGGAGGGCGGTGCTGATATCATTATTATAGACGATCCCCAGATGCCCTCTCTTGTCAAGATTGCCAAAGAGCTAGACCCCTCTCGCCCTGTCCTCTTCAGAAGTCACATCCAAGTACGCGCCGATCTAGCAGACCAGGAAGGTACGCCCACCGCTGAAGTTTGGAACTGGGTATGGAACAACATAAAGCAGTGTGATGCTTTCATCAGTCACCCCGTTCGCGAATTCGTGCCCAAGAATGTAACGGCAGAGAAGGTCGGTTATCTTCCTGCCACAACCGACTGGCTCGATGGTCTGAACAAGCAGCTGGACAGTTGGGACGCACAATACTACATGCACGAGTTTGAGATGGCCTGCATCGACAAGGGTGCCAATCGCCTGGCATTCCCAGCACGCCCATATATCACACAGATCGCTCGTTTCGATCCAGCCAAGGGTATCCCGGACGTTCTTGCTTCGTACGCCATCCTTCGGCGAGAACACATGAAAGACAAGCCCATCGAGGAGGTCCCACAACTTGTCATTGCCGGCCACGGCGCCATCGACGACCCCGATGCAACCATCATCTTCGATAAGACAGAAAAGGATCTCAATGAACTCTATGCCGATATCAAACACGACGTAATCGTCATGCGCATTGGCCCTGTGGACCAGCTCCTCAACGTGCTCATGGCCAACGCCCACGTCGCGCTTCAGCTCTCGACGCGCGAAGGCTTTGAAGTCAAAGTCTCCGAGGCCCTGCACCACGGTGTCCCCGTCATCGCAACGCGCCGCGGCGGCATCTCACTTCAGATCGAGCACGGCAAATCGGGCTTCCTCGTAGAAGTAGGCGAGCACGACGCGGTGGCTAACTACCTCGACCACCTCTTCACCGACAACGTATCCTACATCACCATGGCCAACTACGCAGCTAACCACGTCAGTGATGTGGTCAGCACTGTCGGCAACGCGCTCAGCTGGCTGTATCTGGCTGACGAGCTGGCCAATGGCGCGAAGAAGATCGAGCCGAACAGTCGCTGGATCAACGACATCGCGCGTGAGAAGGCCGGGTATCCATACCGGTCCAAGGACAAGGAGACGACGCTCAAGCGCGAGAGCGCCATGCTCGATCTGACGCATCAGCCTGGCCGCAGCAGGCAGAACAGTGTGGTGCAGTGAGGGCGGTTGGCAGGATATTATACTAGGTCATTAGGTAGATCGCGTTCCTTATATTATAATCTTCATCTGTACAAGTCGCGTCCTGTTATGCAAGAATAAAACTAGTTCAAAAGACGTTTCAAGCAAGAGCAGCCAGAAGAGCGGTGCGGTGCGTGCCTTGATGTTTTACTAGGTAGGCATTTAGCAAGCACATGAGTATCTAGTCTAAAAATCAGGCAAGGTCTAGATAAACCTGCTTGTTGTTTCTGCTACAAGCCCTCCTTTTCTACAATGTGTTCAATTCCTGTCACAAAAACTCAACACCGTAAAAGAAAGTGTATTTGCCTTGGTTGCCTTGGTATTGATCTAGGATCTCCAAGGGTGTAGTGCACGTAGGAGAGGCGGACGGTCGGCCATCAACGTTGGCTGGGTACGGTAGGGGCTTAGGCGGTATAGCCTGTGATGCGTCACTGTTATCTTTACCATGTCTATCTAGCATGTCCGCATTCATAATTGCAGTCTTATGAGGAAAGTAGTCTCCTAGTATAGTATTAAAGGAGTTGCTATCCCTATCTATTTCTAGTTAGGAGCTACTAGTAGGGAGGAAAGTGGCGGAGGGTTAAATATCAACCATGGCTAGATGCGATAGGCGCCTAGACTGTGTAGCTTATGTAGAGAAGTTTAAAGCGCGATTAAAAGAAAGCCTATATAGTAGGAGCGTTAGCCGCACATATTCTAGATACTAGGCTCCGCTCTTACAAGCAAGTACAGAAAAGCTTTCGCTATCGAGATAAACTACTAAAAATTAGTAAAATCTTCGTTGGATTACACATCGTACCTCTTCTTCTCTTATTCTAGCCTGGGTCTGATCTATAAGCAGCTCATCGTAAGTAAACTCCTGTCTCTTGTTAGAAATAGTAGCGCGATTGTTATTACCTCCAAACTTGCAAGATGTATGGAGCGCATAGCGTTTTAGAGTAGTAGATTTTGAGTTCGTGGTACGAACACAAGATAGTGATATAAAGCTCCTCATATAAATTAGCAGTTTTGCACTAGCATTAAGCTCTTATCTATACTAGCTTAGCTTATAACATTATGCTAAGTCAGGCAAATATAATGGCGGCACTTAATTCGTGTTGCTGAGCAAAAGATCGACCTTTCACAACTTGAATAGAAGCTATCTTAGCCGTCACAGTTTCTAATATACCGTAATGCCAAGACAGCTAGGAGAAAATGAAGAGACGGGAGAATTTGAAAACAGTATGCATCTATTACGACCCTAAAGGAAGGAGGCACGGCGGTTAAGTTAAGGAACAACGGCGGCTAACCAACCCGCCTATATGTAACACGGGAGCGCAAGCCACGTGACCTTATCGACATAGCATGCATGAGGAAGAGTCTGCGAAGACTCTTCGTACATAAGCCGCCGAAGAATACTCCTCGTACATAAGCCACTAAGAATTTCTAGGACTTCTCTAACTAAGGGTTACAAGCATCACAAGTATATAGCATTAGGTATTAAGCCCTTATAGCTTGATATGTTCAACTTAGGCTAAGACCTCAAGTATAATACAAGAGTTACTTCTGAAGATTTCTTAGTAACGCGCCTCTGATTAGCCTCACCTCTTTCACACCACCCTGACGCTCTATCCTTGAAAATCAACCCACAAGGCATCTCGACACTAGGAGCTTTATATCCTTCCCACTCAGGATACTATCTTAACAGTCTTATAATATCATAGAGGCGACCGGAAGCCTGAGCAACAACAAGGGAGAGATTCGATTGCGTTAAGATAGTGAGACTACTAAGTCTTATTAGTCTAACGCGTTAATGTAATTATCTTCTTAGTTCCTACGATGTAAGCTATAATACATACGTAGTTTAACTATAAATTCTGAGCGGAAAAGGTCTCTTCGAACGAGTATCTTGAACACACTACTCTAAGAAAAGGCTAGCGTAACAAGCACGACACTTTAGAGTGCTTCTGCTTGTTACACTAAGCCAAAAGAGGCTATTTATAGAGCAAGCGAGCGTTATTAGCCAACAGGAAGCGCATCCGTAAGTAAGCACGAAGGCGTAGGTTAAACCCTAGATTAATATAGACAAAATATAACTATAGTAATTAGTATAATAGTAGAGAGAACGTGGCGAGCTTACTAGAGATTAGGGAGGAGTGTGCGGATTATAAGAAATAGAAAGACCTCTAGTAGAAACATGACTATAGAGAGGGAGATAGAAGCTATAAATAAGCTTAAAGAGACACTATAAAGTTAGTAAGCTTTTAAGAACAACGATTTTCTAAACGTGTCGTCTATAGCTCTAGTCTAATATTCTATCCCTAGACTAGAAATTTTCACATAGAACGAATTAATCCTGAACGGCGAAAGCCTTCTTAATCTCTACTTCATTCTAGACATAACCCTATCTAATCTAGCGTAGGTAGCTAAGACACCTCTGAACTCTCTTAGCTACCCACGCTAGACTAGATAGGGTTGTGTCTAGAATAAAGTGGAGGTTACTAGCTAAGAAGCAAGCGCATCTGGTACGAACCGTACTAGCCCGCTAGAAATAGGCTATCGTTTTTGTACTAGTAACTATATGTGATGTAGCATGTTTAATTGTAGGGCTCTAGCTACTACATAAGTCTGCCTAAAGCATTTTCATATTCATATTCAATTCATCAGCATAGACACTAGCTATAGGGACAATGTGGCGCATGTGTCTAATGCCAGCAAGCGGCTGCAACGCGGATAACAAAATGCCACTATTGCACAGCATGTACGAACTAGGTTCACGCAATTCTTACCTACCTAATATTATTACTATAGCCCTCAAGTGTGTGCAGACACGTCCTAATACTCGCGTTCTAGATCTTAATAGTCCTGTTCTAACACGCTAACGCTTGCTAGGTTAAGTCGTGCGAGAAGGCTACTAAGGCAACGTAATTACTATAGCCCTTAAACTAGCTATCCTTTATACTTATTACCTTAGGCCCTGTTCTCTCTTCCTACGCTAGCCTTCTAGAGGCCACGTCTTAGCGGGATACTATAGTTACGTGATCTTCGCCTCGCGATAATTATTAGTTTCTAACGTAGACGTGGTTAGCCTTTAATCTTATCGTCTCTCTTTAAGAAGAGAATTCTTCGTGTTACTTATAATAGCAAGGTCTTAGGTATAAGGCTAAAGGGAGAATATAATTCTAGTCCTTTAAAAAGCTAAGAATTGTATAAATAGCTTTATTATAGGTCTCTAAAAGCTGTCTTTTAGGCATAGCCTATTATTAAATTACTCTAAGATTCGGTAGATAGTATGATTCAGAGTAGAGTAACGCCCATCCACACGTAACGGAACAACTGCTGTAACGGAACAAACCACAGGTACTTTGAATTCAATGCAATAGAAAGCTTGCGCGCGTCTTCTTTCTAGCGATATCTTTCTCTATTGCTATGCTAAGGCAACTCCTGAACTTCTACGATCCTAGCAATACAAAAATTACGCTCGCATAAACGCCCTCCCGCTAATGCGCGAGGAGCCTGTCTTTATAGCGAAGGCGAGCCTTGCCTACTATAAGGCCACCACACAGCACTTCCTAACGTCATAGCCTGTCCAACACCCTTATCTAAGCCTAGGAATTTAATAGCATCGCTAAGAATTTCTAATTCGCTGCAGGGCTACGAGTAGCCCTCTGTTTATACGGAGTCTTACCCCCTGTCGACACTTCCACGCTCGACCAACCAATTAAAGCGATTGCTGATTCTCGCTAAGGTTACTGTGCACGTCCCTCGCACACCCTATATCTTACTTAGTTAACAGGCAGCTGCATATAGTAATTTTCGGCCTAGCTCAGGCGTCGTAAGCAGTACGCTGGCACACGTGACCAAGATATCGTCAGAGAGCTCACTAACTGGGCTTCAGCCTATCACATGCGGAGCTTAGTGCCTGCTCCTACGTGCTATACTTGAGGAGACGCCTTAGACGTTGTTAGCGCTGGCATGAATCGGTGGTTGGCTTGCTGGGCGAGTAGATGGCTGCGTACCACGACAATCACCAACGATAGGCTCCATTTGGGGTGATCGCTGCGTGGCAAAGCTGGTGGTAGTAGCAGTGGTTGGTGGGGCGGATCGGGCATGTACCGGTAGCCGTCCGAGGCACATGACCGTCCGGCACGGTAACGCCGACACCGACAAGCTACGAGATCGCCCGGCTTGGTAGCGGAACACAGCGGGTGAGTCGTTGCATAACCGCAACAGGCAAGGTAAAGAGCAAGGGACTTTGCAGTCTACACTATAAGAAGCACCGAAACAGCAATTGTGGAAGAATTCACTTTGTGATTTGACATCAACACTGCCAAAATGTCTGTCCAAGGTCATGCTCCTTTATCGCAGAGAGCTGTGCCCCATATGAATCGTCTCTCTGGCACCCACGTCCTCATATTCGGCGGATCTTCTGGCATTGGATTTGCAATTGCCAGCATGGCACTGTCGAACGGAGCTACTGTTATCATCTCTGGATCTCAGCAAGCAAAGATCGAAGACAAGGTTCATCTTCTTCGATCTCTGTATCCATCTCTTCCTTCAGAAAACGTCTGTGGCTATGCGGTCGACTTGATGGATTCCGAAAACCTCAATTCAAATCTGAGGACGATGTTCGAGACGGTTACATCGAACGGCAGCAAAAAGTTGGATCATATCGCATTCACGGCAGGAGACCACCATTCGATACCCAAGCTCTCAGACATCACCCTTGAGCAAGCCATGCTTGGTTCCAAAATCCGACTTATCGCGCCCTTGTTTATCGCCAAACTCATCAGCACCGGAGCGTACATGCATCTTACGTCCAACTCATCCTTCACGCTCACTGGAGGAATCGGAACTACAAAGCCTCTGCCTGGATGGCTAATGCCGACAGTCTGGGGAGCATCTGCGGAAGGACTATCGCGTGGGCTTGCAGTCGACCTTGCGCCGCTTCGGGTGAACATCGTCAAACCTGGTGCAATCGAGACAGAAATGCTGCAAGGATTGTTGGCCCCGATGCCGATAGAGGCAAAGGAAGGCATGAAGAAGCAACTCAATCTACTGGGTACTTTTGGTCAACCAGAAGACATTGCTGAAGCGTATGGCTGGATTATGAAGGATCGCTTTGTAACGGGTACTGAAATAGCTGTGGATGGTGGGCAGATGCTTTTAAGCAAATAGCTAGGAACAACGTCTACTGTATTATTAGCAAGTATTACTCCTTCCCTAAATTGTTGTGATGGGCTAAGGCCCTAAGTTAAGCCCCAGTGCTGCTCGAACACAGCCTGGAAAAATTGTATTGCATCGGTCATCCTTCCAAATTGCTGTGTCTCTACTGATCGACTTAACGATGTTGCTTCCATTGCAGTCCGGCTAGGTTTGCGCTGCCAGTTCTACAGGTGTGTACATTCTTTTCTCAGATCGGCATTCATAGCCCGAACCATCTCACTAGTCACGTTAAGAGTAAATAAAGCGACTCTAAAGTTTTAAGCAAAAGAATTCATAGGTGTATGCTAAGCCTGTGCAGATTCAGTACAAATTCAAACAAAAGAATTTTATTCGTTCGTATAGAACGAGACATGTATAACTCTACCTAACCCTGCCCAATTAGCGTACACCGTATGGGGCGAACAAGACGCGTCACCGTATGGGACGAACAAGACGCGTCACCGTGTGGGGCGTTTTAACGTTCGGCAGGTACAATGGTTAAACTATAATATTATCCGTAGTATTCCGCTGCGGAGTAAGGTGGTAGCCGCGCGCTTCCGATGGATATGTTATATTGACTAGCTCTGAATTATTCATTCGTAAGCCCTACACTAGTACTAACTAGCACCGACCTCTTCGATTCTAAACTCTATACCAGTATGGATCAATCGAGCTCTCTGATTAAACTTGCGCAACGAATTCTTAAGGAGGCAAAGAAAGTAGAAGGTAGCAATATCGACGAGGAATCAACTAGAGCACTGTTCGAAGCGACGCGGGAGTTGCAAATCTTAGTACTAACTATACCGAGACTACTCAAAGATCACCAGATACACTACCAATCTCTCTCATATTTAGGCTGGTTAGTCAGATTTAACATCTTCAACTATGTTCCCACTAATCCTAGTTCTATTGTCTACATAGATCTCGCAGCTAAAGCAGGTGTACCTATCACACAACTACAGTTAGTTGCACGCATGGTCATGACGGACAGGCTTTTCTCCGAACCTTCACCCACGCACATTACACACACCTGGCTTTTGGCATTATTAGAAGCTAATAGCTCTCTATAAGACTGGATTTCCTAGATAACGAACTATAGCATGGCTATGGCAAGTCGATTTGCCGAAGCAACAGCGAAATCACCCAGCACAGTAGCTAAGAGTAAGACAGCTTTTAACGTGGCTCTTAATACGGACTTGTCTTTATAGAACTACACAAAAACTAATCCTAAAATAGAGAAAGTTTTTTTAGGTTACATGCGCGGCACGAGTCAGAGTGAAGGCGGGCGGCTCTAGTACCTTGTCGATAGCTTCAACTAGGCTAGCCTTAGCGAAGCAACTATAGTCGACGTAGGTAGATCGACTGCGCACGCATCCTTAGCGCTTGCTTCCGCTTTTCTACGCCTATAGTTTATTATCTAGGATCTTCCCCGGGTGGTAGAAGAAGGCAGAGCTGTACTAGCCCGTCTTGCTAGCAGCCCAGTAACCTCACGCATTTGCTTCGTTACCTACGACTTCTTTACGCCCCAGCAGCCTTAGGATAGGGGTTCAGCGCTAGATATCTACTTACTGCGCAGGATCCTACACGACTAGCACGCTAAGTAAGCATACGAAATTTTGCAGCATCTTGCTATCGCCTTATAGGATAGGGGCAATCCGCGAGCCCGCCTCATTATCACGGATGTAATTTTACTCCAACCTAGAACGCTTAATCGTGTACAAGAAGCCGCCATACGCTATCGTGACTTGACTATGGCCCAAACCTTTAACAATAAGGAACGTGAACTGAATGAATGGGAGCAACTATTTGCGAGTACCAATCCGCCCCTGCATCTCAAGTCATGGAAGCAATCCGCTGGCAGTTATCTGGCTACTATGGAGGTAGGATTAGGTGGTTGAAGTTATAGAAATAGTTAACTACACGCTACATAGCAGAAGAGAGGCAGCTAGAGAGCAATGTAACTTGACTTTAAGTGCAACTCAATAAATTGTAGAGAAAGGAAACAGGAAGTTGAATAACAAATCTATCTCGGTGAGGCTTATTTCTCGGTTACACAGGACGCACGCTATTTAAGATATTTTGCAACGTAGCCATGAGGAAGATATGATCTCATGAACGGATTTAACATGATATGAGGGCTGCTTTCGAGCAAGCAAACGTTTCGTTCAAAATCGCCTTTATAGTACTACCAACTAACTTCAGGGAGTGCTAGATGTTTCATGGCACTTAGGCAAATATTTAGAGACATGTAGGTATTCAGAAAGTACTGGAACCTATGGAGAGCGTAAGTTGCGCGCTTGGTTCTGGATCTGTGTCTTTGTTCATCCTGAGTTGTGCTTGGATTCAAAAGATATGTCTTACAGGCATGATTCAACACATGCTCAGAACACTGTCCGGCGTCTCTCGCGAAATCTACTTCGAATATAGTGGAGCACACTGTCGAATTCCAAGCTCACTGCAAGGACGGTCACACCTACGAGAGTCAAACACCCTCAGAACACAAAAAAAGCCCTAATTCAAGGAGTCGCCTGCCTTTACAATTATTCAAAAGCCTTATCTATGCCTAGTTCCTGGCTCAATTACCAAACTACTCTAATCAAAGATGTCAAACAGGGAGTCTGGGATCTTCCTAGAGCAGAGTTCTATAGCTAGCCCTAGACCATCCCGCTTCGCTGATAGCTCCAGCGTAGTATGCTGCATAGAGCAAAACTTCAAACTACTAGAGTGTCACAATAACCGCAAAGTCCTCAACCCTACATCCATCGTACATAGCCAGCCCTATCTCGCGGAAGTTGTTGACCGCGGTCATCAAGTCACCCGGAACGCCGGTGGTGTGTCCGCGAAATTTCAGTCGCCCTTGTCGTACTGCAATACCCCGCCATAGTTGCCTCGAGGAGAGCTAACCACCACTTCGCCAAGCATAATCTCTAAGACTGCACCAGCCAGCCCATAGCGAGGCACGCCGCTAGCGATGCTAACAAGGGGAAAGTACTTAATGCTAGAGAACCTAGCGCGCATCTTTTTAGCAAGAATTACGGCACTAGTCAGCCCTATCCTTCGCTGCACGCTAATGACGGCCTCGTGTTTTCCAATCTAGCTACCTAGGTAGTATGCGATTTAGTACTAGACCTTGTTATGTAGATACTCTTCATCCAGCACCAGCCTTGCAGCCTCTTTTTCTAACGGGAGGGAGTAGATCTATCCTATAATAAACTAGTAATTCTTAGCTATTGTTATAGGTAGAGCTTTATCGAAGACTATTTGCGATAAAATGCAATACATATTAATAAGTAGTGGAGGTAGCGCGCAGACCTAAGCAATAGTAGTTAAGAGTAGTCGAACAAGGATTTAGACAGCCGCACTTAGTTACGTTTTAGCCTTATAATCATCGCCCACTATCTTCTTATATTAAAATAGTCCGTTGTTAAAGCTTGGCGACAGCGACTGCCTGATCTCGCTCGTTCTAGTTGCAGACGCGCTCGACGAGTGTGACAACAACAGCAACATCCGCATCATTATACAGCTACTAGCTAAGGTGCGCCAACTACCACGTAAGACTCACAGAGCTTACTCTATAACACAATAAAATAGAGTTAGTTTTATTAAAATGTAATACAAAGCTAAGAAGTACGCACAGACATATTAAGTTAGCTTTATTAAAACTTTAGAGTTAGTTTCTTTATAACGTAAAGCACCACTAAGCTAGACATATTACTAAGCTAGACACTTTTTCTTAGCATTACAAACTTCACGTACGATATAACGTACCTCACGGGTTCGTAAGCCACACGGGTTTGTGAGACACTTTTACTAAGCCTCTACTAATATACTTACCCTATCTAATACTACCCTAACTATATTAGATAGAGCCTTTAAATAAGTATTAAATTTAGCTTACTCTTTAAGCTCTTAAATAAAACGCGAATCTCTCTTTATAACGCGCTATAGCTATCTATAACGTTAATTAATCTATACTAAGCTAATAACGCGTAGGATAGACTCTATAGGTAGATTACTAGTCTAAATTAAAGAATCTAACTAAGCTTAAGAAGAATATAATTATTAAGTATATACTTAAGCTTATTATGCGCAGATTTCTCTCTAGACTTATAGACGTCACTAATATAGCTAATTCCTTACGCGCTAAGCGTAATCTAGACTAAGTTAGATAAAACTAGCCTAGCACGTTTATTAAACGTTAATCTAAGCTTATAACGCGGTTTAATCGTAAGTACGACTATAAGAGGGCTCTTTACGAGAATTATAAAACTATCTAAGCCTAGTTTAACTTAGTAGCCTACATAAAAGCTAAGTATAGTATTATAGATAATAATACGTACAACTTTAACGAGATAGACTTTATAATAGGCTAGATCGCCTCTAGAGCTATTATTATAGCTTTAGAGAGACGTAGAGAGCTAAAGTCTATTTAGCTAAATAATAGAGAGTAGGCGATAGTTATCTAGAGCATTAATACGACTAGATAGACGATTCCGCCCTTTATTATACTGTTACGAACCTGAGCAGAGAGAATAGCGCAAGATATAGAAAGAATGAAGGAAGAGGCCAAGTTAAAGACCTCTTTTAGAGGAAGAGACATATCTAGCTAATAACGTATAAGTAATTATATATTCTATAGGCTTAGCAGAACACTACTATAAGATATATTACGTGTTATTAAGAGTGGATCTTGAGTGGAAGTAATATAAGACTTCTAGTGTCAAGACTCTAAGGTTAGTTTTTGCGGATAAAGCAACAGGGTAATATAAATAATGTCTCTGTAAGTAACTCTTGTATTATACTTATACTTATAACTTAAGTTAAATATATCGAGCTATAAGAGCTTAATGTCTATCTCTATATACTTGTAATACTCGTAACTCTTAGTTAGAGGGGCCTAAGAATTGCTTAGTGGCTAACGTACGAGGAGCTTTCCTCTATAGCTTATGTACGAGGAGTCTGCTAAGACTCTTTCTCGTGTATAGGAGTTTAAGAAGGTTACGTAATACTAACCCCTGCGTTATATATAGCTAGGTCGACTAGTCGTTAACGCTTCTTAACTTAACCGCCGTGCCTTCTTTCTTTAGGTTCGTAATACTATCCTCCTTCTTCCTAAGCTTATCCTTAAGCTTTTCTATATGCCTATAGCTAATAATATCTGCCTCTAGGTCTAAAGAACATCTTTATCTTGCTCTTAAGATTCGTCGTAATAGTCTCCCCGCGCTTGTCCCCTGCGATTATTGTTTCGCAAATAACTGTTAGTGCGTCGCGATGCCTAAGGTTAATAGTAAGGGTCTAAAGTACTCTAAGTACACTCGTCTAGGCCACCTATGCGTGAACATATCGTGGGTGTTCTTAGACAAGACTCGTAAAGAGTACTAAAAGAAAGTAGATAAAGATAAGTAATTGTTGGCTTAGGTAATTTCGCGCTTAATACGAAATAAGAAGATTTTAAAGTAGGCTAAGGAGCGTACTATAAAGAAGACTATGTGTCTAGCGAATATCTTGCGCAAAGGTAGTGATGACGTAGACGCGTAAGAGTCTCTAGATTGCCCTATGGCGGACGCGTTAGTAGGGTTCTTACTAGTTATATAGAGTACTTTAGGGTTCTTAGATACTCTCGCTTCGCCCTCGAATCCTAGCGATGCGCCTATTTTTTCTTCTTAATAGTATGTTTTTCTTTCTATAGTTCTTGTATTATTGTTAGTTTATTATAGAACCTTATTTTATTAAGTTTTCCTTTTATTAGTTTTGCTCTTCTAGTGTAGTAGTAAATGTTATTTTATTTCTAGTATTTCTTTAGTAGTTGCTAATAGTTTTATAAGTTAGCTTCTAGTTCCTATGTGTTTTCTAACTCTAGGTATTCTTTCTATTTAACTAGCTATTCTTAGTAGAAGTCGTCGTCTTAGAAGTCTTCCCTTTCTATCTCTTAGTATCCTTAGAGATCTTCTACGTCGTATTCGTCGTCTTCCTCTATTTCGTAGTAGAATATTTCTTGTAATAGCGTTTTAGGGTCTATAGGTTCTAATAGTTTAATATAGAATCTTAGGTATATCTTAGCGTCTAGTAGTAGATCTAATGTATAGGTTACTAGTCCGTTTTACTTTAAAATTAAAAATAGTCTAACTTTGACGTTGTCTAGTCTCTTGCTTAGTCGTTTTGTTTAAAGGTTCTTTATAAGTAGATATACTTTATCCCTCTTCTTTAGCTAAGGTGCTATTTTTCTTTTCTAGTTAATATATAAAATACTCTAGCGTTATGCCTTTTTAAGTAATTCTCGCAACGTTTCGTAAACTTTTTTTATTTCTTTAGCTATAGTAATAGCTACTTCTATTTTTAAACTTAGTAAGGTCCTAGTAAAGAGATTTAAGTATCTCCTATAGTTTGCGTAAAATAGTATTTATTCTATAGATTCTAATATTTTGTTATTATACGCTAATTATGCTATTAGTGATAGTTATACTTAATTATTTTACTAGTAATTAGTGTAGATACGTAGATATATTTTTATAGTTCTATTTATTCTTTCTATTTATCTATTAGTTTCTAGGTAGTAGGCTGTCGATAGCTATCGTTTAGTACTAATTACTACGAGTAGTGTAGTCTAGAAGTTTAACGTAAAGAGCTTATCTCTATTACTAATAATTAATTTTAGTATTCTATAGTGTCTAATAATTCTATTATAGATAATATGCGCGAGTTATACTATAGTGAAATTTTTTCTAAATAGTATATACTTAGCGTATTTAGTAAACCTATCTACTATAACTAAGATTACGTTATAGCTAATGTTAGTTATAGAGTTCTTTAAGGCTAGTAATTCTATTATAAAGTCTATAGAGATATTTATCTAAGGTGCGTCTAGTAGTTCTTATACTTATATTTCCCTGTATAGTGTATAGGTACTATGCTTGTTCTTCTTATATTACTCGTATTTAGCAATAAAGGCTATAACTTTGTTCTTTATTTTACTAAATTTGTAGTTTCGTTAAATTAGTTCTATTATTCTAGCGATTCTAGAGTGTCTATATACTAGGTCGTCGTGGTATTATCAAATAATTCCTTCCTACTAGTCTTTAGGTATATTATTCTTAATTTTAAGCATTCTATTAATAGTTCTTACTAGCTCTAAGAATCTATCTTTATTTTGCTTAAGTATCGCGGTGTTGATAACTTCTTTAGTTCCTGCAATATCTAGTCGTCGGCTAAGAGCGTCTACTCTATCGTTTTCTTTTCTTAGTATGTACACGATCTTGAATTTATACTATCTAAGTAGCTTAGCCTATTAGGTCTAGCGTTAATTAAGAGGTTTAGTAGTAGTAAAGTGAACTAAATTCTTGTAATCTGTAACGTATCTGTATAGCGAGCCGCTCAGTATAGCGAACCGCTCACTGTGCCAAGACCCCATCAACTTCACGACTATTACACAACTATTACAGCACAACAATAGCAGTAAATTGAAATCGTAATAAGCTATTCTACTCGAAATCGTCTTCTATATCTTGCTTGCATGTCCGCGTATTATGCCCTACCTCGCCGCAGCGTCTACAGTGCCTTTNCGACGGCTCGCCCACCTCAGCGCGCACTCTCTTCTTTACCTTCTTTCCATCACTACGCGCCCCAAACTCTCTTAAAGTTGCCAACCTCTCTCCTTCTTCGATTGTAAGGGTCTCTCCTTTCTGTACTCGCTTTCTTTTGTGCGATCTTCGTTGTGTGGCGGCTTGATTAGCTGTCTCAAGCTCAGAGACGCGTTTCTGCGCTAACACCAGCTTATGCGCAATAATCGCAGCGCCTTTAGCCAGCTTTTTAAAAGCAACTACCATACTTGTTGGTGAGCTGT
>JAODYB010000065.1:0-44737 GCA_026262435.1 Curvularia spicifera
CAATTGCGCAGAGCGTCGTGCTGGGTCTGATGGGGGTGGCCGGTGACTGGTATCGGCCGGTGACTGGTGGGGCACGTTAGCATTCATGCTTAAATATTAGTCCGTGCGCGAGGTTATTAACAGCATTAACCTAAATATATTAGGATAGGCAATTCCTACTAGAATATAGGAAAATTCTACACATTATGTGTTACAAGTAACAGCGAAGGATCTCTCCTAGACGAGGGCCGCAGGTTGGAGACCATTAGGCGCCACGTCAAAAGGTAATAATCACCGCGGGGCGATAATTACGTAACTGCTGTCACGCCAAGAACGACTGTTAGTAATAGTAGGAGTATATATAATAGTAGGGAGCCATTATAGTAGAAGAGACCATTAGTAATAGCAAGGGTCGCCCTAACGGCTAGGTAGATTATAATAGGTATAAGAATAGGTTAGATTTTATTATTATACTTGTTATAGTTAACTCTTATAAGTTCTTCTCTTATATAGATTAATACTTAGTTATTCTATTCTTATAGAATTAATTATTACTTTACTTTAGTTAAACTCCTATAACTTTACTCTACTACGAATTGCTAGAAAATAATCGCACGGAATACTTTAATATAAGTCACGCCCTAACCTAGACTAAGACTAGGTAAGTATAGCGAACCCCCGTATAATACTTTAACTATCTACAGATTCTATAGAAGAATTTAACTAATAGTACGCCTAATTAAGATTTAAAATGTTCTACGCACACTCTTAATCTTAGGATAGTGTCTAGTGTTACAAGTAACAAGAAGGATTCTCTCCTTGACGCAGGGCGACGAGGTTGAGGACCAACCACGTCCACGTCAAAAGGTAATGGCCATCGCGGGGCTTGGGAGTCACGTGATGTGTTATCCCGCCAAGACTAGCCATCTAGGATGGCAGTACATGAAGGGATGGCAGCGCCATCCCAAACCTCCCGCCAAGATGGGATAGATAGGATAGCAGGACTAAAGGCAATAGATATAAGAATGGGTTAGATTTTATTATTACATTTGTTGTAGTTAACTCTCAAATTGTACTTTCTTACAAGTTGTTGCTTAACAAGATTGCTACATTATTATTCTATTCTATAGAATTAATTATTACTTTACTATCGGTTAAACTCCTATAACTCTTTTCCACTACGAATCGCTAGACAACAATCGCACGGAATACTTTAATACAAGTCTCGCCCTAACCCGGACCGAGACTAGGTAAGTATAGCGAAACCCCGTGTAACATCTAGAGACCCGCTTAAGGTCTAGTACCTAGGCCTAATCTAGCACTTAACGACGAGATGCTAACCCTAAGCGACGACAAGAACGACAACATGCGTCACGTGCGAGAACTACGAAATCTTAGACGATAGACTATAATCTAAATATAGTAGATAGCTAGTATATAGAAAATAATTAATTAGCTTACGAGTTAGCTAATAGCTACCTCTAACGAGAAAAGAGCTACTACGAAACCTAAGATAGCGCTACTAGAAAAGTTTAATAGAAGTTATAACAATTTATAGACGTTCCTAACTAGTACTAACCTCTATAGCGAATACTATAGAGTACTTAATAACTAGGAAAAGATTCTACTAGCTAGTACGTATATAAAAGGCAAGATAGCTAGATAGGTATAGCTATACGTTAAGAACTTCCTAAAGAACACAGACAATTATAGGACTAAGGAAGAAACGTAAGAGCTATTTAAGAGCTAGAAAAACTTTAAAATAGAAATAGGACGTATCTTTAGTAAAATAAACGAAAAGAAATAAGTAGAAAGAGTAATTACTTATTTACGCTAAACTAAGTCTATATCCGCGTATATAGCTAAGTTTAAGTAACTTTAGTCTAGAATTAATTAGAACGACGTATCGCTTCGTATAGTATACAAAGTAGGACTAAAAGAAAATATTAAAGATAGACTTATATATTATAATAAACTAGAAACGCTATATATATTAATTGAGCTAGCTACGCGTATTAACTATAGGCTATAGGAAAGAAACAAATAAAAAAGAAAGTAGTTCTAACCTATAGTAGCTAATACTAAGAAATACTATAGTAATAAAGATAAAGATAGCGATACTATTATAGCTAGTAAGATATAAGAAAAGTCTAAGAATAGGAAATTCTAAGGAAAGAACTAGAATAGCCTTTCTAAGAAAGAACGCTAGAGGCGTTATAATAACAAAGTATATCTTAGATATAGAGAAGTAGAATACTTCCGCTAAAACTACCTAAAGAATAAAGTTAGTAAATAAGTAGTAGTAAAGATTAAGATACTAAAGGCTTAGCTATCTATCTTACTATCTATTAAGAATTTAAATAATAATCTTAGCGATATAGACCTATATAAGAAGGCACGCTTAAATAAAGATAACGACTTTAAGGTAGTTCCTAGACCTATTTAGACGAACGAGGTTATACGATAGGCAACTCTAGAACTAACTAATTAGAAAATTAACGCTATAGATATATAGTAATAACTAGTGAAAAAGGAATGTTAGCTATATAGTGAGACTACCTACGTAGTAGATACCTATATATATTGCGCTTAACGACTTAATATTACTAGCCTAGAAGCTAATACTATAGCTAGAAGAGCGTTTAAGAAACAACCTCTCTTTATAGACCCTACGCTACTAGAATACTAACTAGTAGAAGACTATAATAAGAAAGAAGAAATCTACTAATAATTCTACTAGGTTAACTATAAGAGAGATTTTTATATATACTACGTAGATAAAAAGGAGTAGAGTAGGCTAGACGAATATAGCTACTACTATATATATCTATAGGTAGAAGAATATCTAATGCTAGATTACTATATCTACTAGGAAGAACACTAAGAGGCGTACGAGCGCCTAGTATATGATGCTACGTGAATCTGACCCCCGATTCATCCTAATCAGGTAATTGCGCACTCTGAATCAAAAACGCGCGTATGCGACGCGAATCAGATGCTGATTCTCGCCTATTATAGTCTAGCGTAAATCAGCCCCTTCATTTCCGCGTTTTAGTTCTAGCGTAAGCCCCCTAAACTATTATACTTATAGTGAAATACAACTAGTTAAATATAGTAGAGCTATCTTTGCGTTCTTACTTTTCGTTAATAGCTGTAACTGTTCAAAGCGTACGGAATAGAGATAGCAACAAATTAGGTGCTGTCAACACTAGTGTCTATCGCTAACCGACTTGTACGTAGGGCCGATCGCCTAAATTAAAGCTATTAGTTACTAAATTCGTACTTAATATCTTGTAGCCATATAATCTAGTTACTTTAGACTATATCACGTTTGTTCTAAGCGAGAAAGTAATCGTCTACACCCACTATTATACCGCAGTACCTGCCACGCGCTTAGATACCCACCTTCAAACTTCCTACCGTGTTCTATCTAAACTACGGCGAATAACAATAGCCTAATTTAACGGCGTGCCTGCTACACAGTCTTTTAAAGATCTAGTGCCTTACTAGAATAGATCTACTCTACTCTCGTATCTTCTTCTACCCGTACCTAGATTTTATTATCTATACTATATAGAGAGAAAGACAATTAACTAGAATTAAATGTGACAGCATGCGAAAGCAAAATATAATATTACCGCTCTAGAATGTCTTTAAGACTAATCTAGATATAAGTATTATCTATAGAGCTAGACGACATACTCGCTAAAAGACTAGGTAGTAACCTAAGATAACGGCTCTAGTTAGTAAGCGATTCCTAAGCAACTATACTCTATAAGCGAAGAAGAACACCTATTAGAGATAGAGGATAAAGAGAAAGAAGAAGAATAGCGCTTTTATAGCAAGAGTGATATAGTAGCTCTAGATATAGAGCTAGAGCACGACGAGAATATAGAGTAGCTTCGAGACTATAAATAGCTAACGTAGTTCGCTTATAAGCCTATCTATATTATTGTCGCAGCTATAGTATTACCCTCCGCGAGAATATCTAAGAATCTTATACTAGGCCTTTAGAATAGTTTTAAATGTGTAAGCCTAATATAGATAAAGAGGCTTATTTAGAAGATACTAGAAGCTAGTAGATATATATTTTAGCGATACGAAATAACGCTTAAATAGATACCGCGCGTTCTACATTACTAGCTTTAGAGCTAGACGCCTTCTTTCCTTCCTTATCTATTTAAGCTATCTTAACGCGAATAAACCTAGCGAAGATACTACGTTATCTACGAGTGCTTTCTATACTATATATTCTAGATACTAGTACTATCGCGTAGTATAAAGGAGCCTATAAGCGAAATCTCTAGACTATATCTAACTATAGCTTAGATAGCTATAATAAACTATATCTAGGACTATCTCTTAATTATTAGCTAGTAGGCAGACTATAGTATACTGCTTAACTATTACTAGATAGTGTCTATAAGAATCTATTCTAGCTTCTTATTATATTCTAGACGGACCTGTCGCACGATAGAAACATAAGCCGTAGCGCTATTATGCATTTCTCTAGTGTTCTAGAAATCTACCCTATTAAACTATGCTTTCGTAAGCCCTATAATTATACGCTATTTATATTAGCACTCCTATAGGTAGAGCGTCGAATCATACTCGAGTACGCACTACCGCTTCTACCTTAACTAGATTTATTAGGCAGGTAATAAAAGGGACTCGCTTTTAACATGACATAGTATGAGAGATATAACTGAAAATTACTACTTATCTAGCTAACTTATACTTATTAACTATTATACTAACTTGTATGTTAAGCAAAATTCTACAGGCGTGAATATATAATACTATTCCTGAACACTCTTATAAAGAACATATAGACTACCTATAGCATAAATGCAAACAGAACCTTTCGCAAAACACCTAGTTGCTATAGAACGCTTTAAGTACAGAATTGCTGCATTCCACATACTATTCACTCTACTATGCCGATTTTTGAATAATTACATCGTAGAAGTAGGAACATGTCTTCCGTTTCTACATACTTTAGTCGCTTGAATTTTCCGAATTATGTGAATCATCCGAATGTTCTGAGGAAGGCTGCACCTTAGGAACAGACTCTAAGGTATAAGTTCTATTATAAGAAGGAGAGAGAAACAATTAAGTTAGCCTAACTTTGTATGTGCGTCGATTAGACGTCACTCCGCTTTGACCCCCGCAATCTAGGCAAGCTGTGACAAACGCGAACCTATTCCGAGATATTACGTACGCGCACTCGTTCGATCCTATATGAGCATACTGGCATTTGCTATATTGGAAAATGTGTTTGCTAGCGCCTGCTATGTTAGAAATATTCGGCTTACTAAGTAGAAGATCAGTTGCTAGATCCAAAGTTGAACGGAGGAGTCCTGGCGTGTTTTCCATTTCAAGAATCGATTTCAACACACTGGGACGATTTGCAACGGCAGCGACGATCAAATCCCGCAAATTCTGATGAGGTGGCCAGTCTATTATCGTATGGTCGTAGACAAAGGTAGCAAGGGTAATCCAGTCATGCTTCTCGATCGTGTTTACCGCATTTGCGAACGAAGTCTTTGCAAGCTTGTAGAGCGATGCGCAGTCGTACTTATCAGCAACAATAGCGACTTGTGCATGAAGGAGGGGTTCAGACGTGTCGTATTGAGAGGCGTTGTAGCCGGCATTGTAGAAATATGACACCATGCATTCAATGGCATTGCCGAACTCTGAATCGTCATTCAAGGTTATCGCTCCGCTCTGTGATTCCTACAATATAGCGTTAACTACTTAAAGCTCCGCTTTTGGCTCAAATCACTTACTTCGAAGCCAGCGGTGATGGCCTTCTGAAACCATATAGAGTGACAGCACGCGAGAGCTTTGTGGATTTGCCAGCTCTTCTCACCAAAGGTCAAGGTGAGATCCGACAAGTTACCCGCGAAAAGATATCTCTAACGTGTTAGCAGCAATATCATTTAGCGGCAGAGGCTGCAGTAACCATTGTTGCCCACTCCTTGCCTTGGGATGCCCCGAAAATACAAACCTACCCTGAAAGATCGTGGATGAAGTTCTTAGCGGCCATAGTAGCCCCGTAATTCACCACGTTAGTGCTGATTTGCCGGCAGTATCACAATCTGAATCGGAGTTGAAGTTGGCGGAACCAGACAGGCCCCCAATCTTATGTATCACGTGGTGGTAGACCTATTGCGTACAAAGTTGCGTCAGGTTTGATAAGGTGGCCAGCTATGCTTAGCTCATATAGACTGTTGCCCCGCATCTGAACCACCAGATGGGGGTAATTCGCAGCTACATAACATACTATTCCATTTAAGGCGATTTGCGAATCATAAGATTCATAACCCTAGCCTTCGTGATCATCTATAAATGAGCCGTCAAGATCACTGTTTCAGCTCCGTAACAACACAGTGCTGCACGTTAAGGGCATCCGTGCTGGATAGCGGTGCACAAAAGATTCATGTTTGGGGGCGCGGTGTGTGATGCAAAGTCTGGATACCCGCACTGACCACTGCGGCACGGGGCTTGGCTGTCTTACTGCTGACAATTGGATCGTAGCAATACGTAATTACATCATCCACAACTGACATGATTAGTTACTTCATTCCCGAACAGCAGAAGAATTCATTGATAGAACAACTCGAAACGGTGAGCATGCAGGCAAGAAACGATGCAGTGTGCGTACGTGTAGGTGCAGTGATTAGCGATTGCGGCTTCACTCCTACACGCAGATACGCAACGATTTTGAGCAGCCCCACCTTCCGTACATAACTTAGCGCGAGCAGTCAGCTGCAGAGCAATCAACATGATTAGCCAATCTTCAGTCTCATGATGACGAAACTTTTAGAATGCTGCTTGCAGGGGTGAAGCCGCAATCGCTAATCACTGTAACAAGTGAGTGTAGGAGAAGAAAATTATGTACTTACAGCCACGCTACAAGATGGCTCACGCGAGAGGATCATCCTCCTAGTGTGCGTGTGCGCTGACGAATCAGTGCTGACGCTAACTATGCCTCGACAGGCTGTCTTCAAAGACTCCAACATCGCAGGGCTGGAGCTTGTGGTCGGTCCGAGCCTTTGGCGAAGTCCTGAGATATATCTCCTGTTTTCAGCTGCCCCACTATTTAGAATAATTGTCCCATCAGGATCCATTCTGTTCATATTCAATAACCGGCTTGCTTAGTACATACAGTACCTAGTCTTGCATGCTTGACAGGCCGAAATATCACAGTGAGGGCATTTAAAAGAATATGTTTTACAAAAACCCCCACAAAAGACACAATTCACCTTCCCTCTCTTCCGTGGCCAGCCTAGGCGAGGATGGTCGCATTCTATGTGACCCTGAGTCCTAGGTTGCGCTGGCCTTGTTCGTCGAAGCTCAGCGGCGTCTCGCATCCTCGCCCAATTCTCCCGAATAGCATTATGCTTTTCTTCCCTCAATATAGTCTTTAGTCTCTCTTCTGCGGCGACCTCTTGCTCTTGCCTGGCCCTTATAGCGGCGTCTTCAGACTTTTGTTCTGCCTCCCTCTCCTTCTCTCTGCGCAGCCGCTCTCTGGCTGCATTTTCCTGCTGTTCCCTAGCTCTTCGTGCTGCCTCCTGTGATCTTTTTTCCGCCAGCGCTTCCTTCAATTGCTTTATTTTCTCGCGTTCTTCCTTCTCTCTGGCGAGTTGCTCTTCTTCCGCCCTTCTGCGAGCCTCCTTTTCCTCCGCTGCTTTCTTTTCACGCGCTGCTTTTTCTCTTGCGATTCGTTGCTCCTCCTCCTTCTTACGTGTTATCTCGGCCTTAGCTGTTCTTCTCTGCTGTGATATCTCTTCGGCTCGTCTTAGCTATTTATTTTGTAGTTAAATCTCTCGCCATGCGTAGTATTAGGCCCATGCTTATTACAACTACGCGTAATGTATATTATATCTAGAGCAATTAGATATATCTCGAAGAAACTCGAAGGCCTCTCTAATCTAAAGCATAACACTATATTAGCTATTATTCTAACGATATTGCATAGTGCCGTAACAAGACTATATAGAAATTACTAAACTTACCTTGCGGAATTCGTAAGCATCGACAGACACTCCTCCTAGACCTTGCTTATCTAGATAATACTTTTTCGCGAGCGAATAATACGCCCGTTTTAGTTCTTAGAATGTTGCATTTTGTTATAGCCTAAGATCCGCGTAATAGTTGGGCGTCTCTAGAGGCTCTAATTTAGACATAGACTTATCTATTTCTAAATAAAGAAACTACTCGCAGTATACGAAGCGTACTTCTATAGAAGTTAGTATTTTAACGTTAAAGCGAGTTAGTTTTCGTCTAGATAATCTATCCCATGTTAATACAATTCTCTACTTAATTATAACTAGCGGAATAAACTTCTAGAGGATAGACAACGAATTAGAAACGAGCGAGGCCACTCTCTATAACGTCCTAATTCTAACCTAACCTTATACAGTCGCCGTAAGCTATATAGCAAATTTTAGTTAGCTAGAACTTAGGTTAAAACTAGTGCAGGTTATTTGTTGCTTGCTTATACTTATATTACACCTTAGTAGCGGCGAACTATCCGCCACTAAAAACATAGCTTATTAAGTCTCCTCTAGCATTTATAAGGCTAGTAGCGGTCCGTGGCGTCCTACTAGAAGCTACTTTACTTAGCAGTCTATTTCTCCCAACCTCTAATTATAAAGCGGGATATTACGTCTGCCTAGATAGTTCTAGAGGAGGTGTTATTAAACTAGTCGGGCAGCTTATTAGTTAACTAGTAGAGGGCGAGTAAATCATAGTCTATAAATAGAGCTAAATAAAGCTAACGCCTCCTTCTCTTCTAGGAAAGATAAATTAACCTAGTAATAATAGAACAATACGGCGTTTATAATAGAAAGTTTAGATAAAGAATATAAGAGCCGTTACCTTAAGAGACTTTTATATTAGTTATCTATAATATATAACTTCTAGTTTAAGCAGTAATTCCTATAATAGGTATAGTAGTACCTAGATCTAGAAGACCTAACAGTTTCCTAATATTTAGAGCAATTTGGACACCTGTACCTAGTTTAGTCCGACTTTTTAGCCACACTTTTTTTACTTGCTTAGAGCTAAACTAAATCTAAAGCGAAGCTAACAGTTTCTTCTAAAACGTTACAAAACCCTTACTTCTATAGGAGCTCTATAATATATTCGCATACGATATCGACTATTAGATTTTAGAGCTCTTAGTTATTTAGTAGGGTAGAGCTATATACTTCCGTAATAGCGTGTGGGAAGTCGTCTATGTTCTAGCAGGTTTTAACTAATACCTTAAACTTTTAGCTAACGACTAACTTTAACGCTAGAATATTATACTTGTCTGCTATGCTGTACACTTTAACGTTAAATACTATTAGTAAAGCAACATTAGTCGCACTCCCGCCAGCATTATAGTTAAATGAGTACAAGAATCGAAGCATCGCTTCGACAGCGGAGACGTCGTCATCATTTAGAGGAATAACTCCCTCCACTGACACCTGCTACAGCCACGCGAGGCCTATCTCGTTATTCGTCCAGCCAGAAGATAATGAGGACACTCGGATCTAATGTGTATCTGGATCAAGAGCCTGCAGCCAGGTGTCCTGTATAGACCCTGAGGCTGACTGGTAGATCAAGGCAGGCTCGAGATAAGATCCATCAGCGCAGATACAGGCCAGCAGCGTTATCCACTCGCGGGAGCCATCCTGTATAGTACTCCTCCTTCTTCCATCCTCGTACGAGGCCCTACTAAAGATCCTTCTTGATCGACTGACGATACCTAGCATGAAGCCTTTCTCATCTATATTATAGATATGACGCGCCTCAACACCATACTGATCGATTTTATCGCGTAGGAGGCTAAAGTAGAGGCTATACTTGCTTCTCGAATCTGCTTTGTGGCGACAGTTATCAAGGCCTGTTGCCCGCCTCGAGGTAAGTTGATCAGGATAGCACTGAACAAAGCGACTAACCTAGTGTACTCCAACGTCTTTCTTGGCGATCTACGAGGCAAAGTTGCGTATCATTGGCTGACTAGATGGTAAGCCTCTATCTGTCAGTCGATTAATATAGGCGATTAGGGCCTGCTCCTGCTGTGGGTGGAGGAGCTGCTACTTTTAATAGCCTGTCAAAGGCGAGGTACAGTGTAAGCAGTTGTGGATGTAAGAAGTATTGTGTATTCTCGTGTGTATCATGATAGGAGCAAGTTTAAATACAGTGTTATTAGTCAGTGGGCAACCACGTGACCATACAGGGTACTTCTAGGCTTACAGTATTTGTACTAGATTGTTCTTTAGATGTATAGCAGCTATTTATGGCATACATCTTCTAGGAATTACAGCTGTTCACTTCATCTCTTTCATAATCGTAAAAATGGCAAAGCGTTCCGTAGAGGTCATTCTTAAGTATCGTTTCTCGAACCGCAAATTACTTAATAAAGTATTGCTCTCTATAGGCGCGCTAGTTTCTAATAAACATATACAAGGCGAAGCGGAAGGTAACAAGCGTCTCGCTCTCTTAGGAGACTCTGTTCTACAAGAAGCTATTCTAGGGCTATAGTACAACTCTAAGGAAAGTCTAGTAAGTGTGCACATATATGAAAGTTTGTTATGAAACTGACCTTCCTAGAGAAGAGACATAACAGAATAAGGAATTTATATAGAAACACAAGGCTAAACTAAATAGCTTAGAGGAGTAGAATATCAAATTGCATTGCCAAAATCCCATACTAATAAGGCTAGGTACCACAGAAGACTACTACGTTAACGGTTAAAGCACTAGTAGGAGCAGTTTATCTAGACTGTGGAAAGGACATATCGAAGGTCATGCAAGTCCTCGAGGCTATTAGGTTTTTCATAGAGTAACTAGAAAATTACACTTACTCTAAAAGTCCGCTACACATATTCATAGAACTAGACTTCTAGGGCTACTCTAACTTAGGATTATTCTAGTTTTTTCGCGTCTCTAGAAACGTGCCATTCCCGCACTGCGTATTAATAGAAGATCTGACTAACCTCTGTACCGGGACTAATTTATAGATTGAGTATAGTAGTAGGTATCGAGTAAGACGTGGTTATTAGTCTGAACTTCGACTTTCGTTTCCACTTAATGCACTCGATACCGCATCTTTTATAGTTTCGACAGGGAAAAGGGGCCTCGCACTTACGTTTTATGCGGTGGCAGTGGCCGCAGGCGTTACTTAATTGTCCTCTTCTTGGTCGCTTTGTCAAGGACAATTTTGCGGTCCCTGATTCTTCTCCCTTTACTTCTTTCGTAGTTGTCGCATGCGTAGGCGCGGGGTACACCCCTGTTGCTGTTGCAGTGGCTTGTTGCATTAGCTCAGCTGAAGTTATTGCTTCTGCGACAGGGCCTTGTACAGCCTCGAGGTGAGGTAGGGGTTATCAGTACCGTCAAACAGCGGCATCATGTCAGCGAGATAGGGGGAGGTGAATTGGTAAGTCGTGTCTGGGACCAGCATGAGCTGGAGGCGGAGGCTGCCATATTCGATAAAGCGTAGAACGGTGTGCACATCGGTGCCGCGACGAAGTTGGCTGAGGAGCTCTTGGGCGACATCAAGGGGTTGGGAGCGCAGGTGGGCAAAGACACGCTCGAGTGCACGATTGGGGTGAGGGTGCATCTGGCCATGGTGTCTGCGCCTGGCAGCCACGGGCCGGGCCGGAGACTGAAGGGACATGTCAGATTAGATGCATGGATTTGTGGGTGGACTTAGCTCGCGCATGATCAGCAACGGCTTTACCTTTGTGATGCGGCCGCGACAAGCTTCGCATGCTCCTGCGCCTACGATCTGTTGCAGGCTCATGGCAGGATGACGCCGAAGAGAGGCCGCGCCCTGGCCGTGGAAATTGGAGAGGGGCAGATTCTTGTCCATGGACAGTGGCTCATCTGTCAGACACTGGTGGCTCCGCGTTCTGCAATCCGTTATTATAATTACGTGGGTGGTCCAGGGCCCCAGGAGCTCCTTCTCGCCTACGAGCCTGCCTACTCGTACACAACATGACGTCGTGATCTGACCGCCCATTGGCCACGGCTCAATCGCCCTCGCCTAATCAGCGCCTTCCTCATCTCGAAAACTACCTGGCAATGCCTCATATGTCGCCGCATAGAAGCCTAGCGTTGGAATGCTCCCCCATTCCGTCACCACGACGCATTCCTCTGCTGTTCGGTCAGACTTTGACAAGTATACCTACTGTGTACACGCTCTAACAACTTGTGTACGCATCTGCGCATGTGCACGTGCACATGCCCTTCAACTTCTCCTCTACCACTGCCAGGTTCAACGACCACCGGAAAACCAAAGGCTGGCTGCAGGATAAATGGACGACGGCCACTATCCGTCTGAGGGCTCCAGCTCTAGAGAGCCAAAGGTGGCCATGCCAAGAATACGCGGCATGAACTACGAGAAGCCGCCTGCCATACGAACGCCTCGGGTCCGTAGTGCAGTAGTGAGCAAAGCCGTAAGTAAAGGCCCAAGACTATTGGGCCGGCGCTGACTTCCGCTAGTGTACCCAGTGTCGCAAACGAAGTGGGCCCAATCCGTGTCCATATCGTCAAAACTTCGGCTTGCTGACTGCACTTAGAGATCAAATGCTCTGGCAATCGTCCCCGTTGCGTCAACTGTCAAAGGCAGGGTCATGAATGTCACTACGACCTAGATCGTAAGGACCGCCTCAGAGGGTTTGTCCATGTTATTGTCTATTTCCGCCCATCTTCGTCTGACTTGTAAAAAGAGCCCAGCGCAAATCGCACGCCTTGACCGAACTCTTGATCGATGTCAGCAGCCAACTCAATGACGAGAGCAAGAAGAGAGTCGAGGATACGTTGGCATCCTTCGAAGATGACACGCCGCCTCCTCCGCCAACCCCTATGCTGTCGCATGGCAAGCGGGCAAGAAGAGCTCCATCATCCCATGCCAACGACGACGCGCTGAGCGCCACCTCTGCAGACGGCGGAGAAGCTCACGTCTCGGCTTCCGTCGGCTCCAACGGAGACTTGGATTTCATCCAGGAGGACATTCTCGATGCCGATGAGGCAGAGAACACGGGCTACATGGGCCGCACCTCGCACGTCCAGTGGCTCCGAGCGCTTGAAACCAAGATCGAACAAACCGAAGGCGAGCCGTCTGATATACCATACGGGCCGCCCGGGACTGAGGGAGACGCCTTCAACCAGCGTGCTGAAGCGCTCCGTAGGCGTCAACACCACAGCGGCAATCGGCAACCTCCCGACAATGACCGATTCTCCAGCTACTACTTTTGTCTTGACAAATCCGACATCGACATGGACATCGACATTGGTGATCCACACATCATACCTGCTGCTGATACGGCCGAGACTCTGTTTGAATACTACAAAGCAGTCGTCCACAGCCCATTCCCAATCCTAGGTGACATATTCGAAGCTCAACTGCAAATGTTCTTCACGAGGGATCAGGGTAGTCCTACACTCGTCGTGGGTCCAAAATGGAAGGCTGTCATGAATCTTGTTTTCGCCGTCGGTGCACGCTACTCACATCTCATCGGCGCCGAATGGCGCGCCAACGACCACGATCATCTGGTCTATATGTGGAGAGCAGTACATCTCTTGCAACTCCAATCCATCAACACTTTAGTCGCGCAGCCCGATCAGGTGCTGATACAGGTAGGCTCGTTTGACACACTGAATCGAATGGCACTGACATCTGTCTAGGCGTTTGGGCTTCTCTCCTTATACTATCTGACGATTGGATATGTTAGCAGGTACGTCTCACTGCGAACAGCATCAAAACCAAGTCGACCATGCGACATGTGCGCGTGCTGACAATGAGGTTGCAGAGCTTGGTACATGATTGGTATCGCTCTTCGCCATGCACAAGCCGCTGGTTTGCACCTTAGACACGAGGATCCTTCCATCTCTCCCAGGAGAAAGAAGTCCTTAGCCCAGATCTGGTGGTCACTTTATTCTATTGAGTGTGTCCTTACTTCCATAACCGGACGTCCCCGCATTGTGAGCCCTATCGACTGCACAGTACCGCCACCGGGCGCGAAAGGGACCGAAATGGAAATTCCTTCACGGGAAACTACTACATCATCCGCATTTAGCCGAAGGTCCGAATCTTCCGCCAGTGAGCCCATAGCCAATGCAGGTGTAGATCCATTCAACGTAGCCTATGTTAGGCTCGATATTCTCATGGACAAGATATTGTCTGGCTTGTACTCCGCACAAAAGTCTGCCAAGTCCTGGAAGACTGCTCAGAAGGAGATCGCTTCGCTTTCTGACGAACTGGAAGCCTGGGCCTTACATTCTCTGTCTCGGGGTTCAGCCGCAGCAATTGCCGCTAGTTCAGAGCACGATCTGAGTCGAGAGCAGCTGCTGCTTTATCTGTACTATCATAACGCGAAGATCTGCATCACTCGACCCTGCCTATGCCGGCTGGACCTGCGCATAAAGGGACAGAGTGAAGAGTCGATTCGGTTCAACCAGAAGGCCGCTGAAGCCTGCATAGGTGCGGCTCTAGATATTACCTCCATGTTGTCAGACACACCAAACACCGCGTGGTTTTATGGGAACGGTCCGTGGTGGTGTGCTGTTCATATCAGTAAGTGCCCCAGACCTTGCAGCAAGCGTCCCGGCTAACCATCATACCTAGTCATGCAAGCCCTCACGGTCTTACTTTTTGAGCTATCGTTGGACGGTATCCATTTGACGATCGATAAGTCACATATCACATCCTGCGTCGATAAGCTTATCCGATGGCTGGATTCGATGAAGTCCCTTGACCCAGTCAGCGAGAGCGCATACAACGTTGTGGCTAGAGTCTTGAATAAGCAGAGCAAACAAGAAGCGGCTCATCGGCAACTACCCCAGCCACAGCCGACTGATCCCTACCAACAGCCACACGACGCGCAAGATATAACCCTTGACCCGCAGCAGCAGTATCAGCCGTACAGTCAGCCTCTTAAATTACAACAGTCATATGTTGCATGGCCAAGCGCTGACCCATTCAACAGCAACAGCTTCTACCCTCAGTCCAATACAGACAATTTCTATCTCACCGACGTCTCTGGGTTTGAATACCTGAACGATCCTAACGCGGGGCTGATGGATTTCGGCCAGCCACTCAACCTGTTCTATGGAAATCCTTACGAGGTAACTTTCGATCAATGGGAATGGGATCCGGCAGCGTCTGAGGATCTCGATCTGGGACAATAGCAAGGTCCTAGTGGAGGTCAAAGCAGGTATCAAGGGTATAGGCATGGTTAACTATTGCGACGCTTTCTGCGAACGCTCGAATCCCCATGCTGGGACATGTTGGTGAATTTTGATGGAGCACACGGAACAGAGAAGGGCGAAGAACAAACGAGGAAGCACGCAGAGCACATGAATATCATTTTGACGCGCCTAGGTGATATGGCGGCCAATAACTGATGCGCATGGCAGGACCCCAGTCAAAACTCTGTTACGCGCCGCCACGACTGTAGCATTGCGACAATCAATCTATTCATACTACATAACTGATCAGAAGAATCCCGTCCTGACGCGGGTTCTTTTTGAGTCATGAACGCGCCCAGAGGTCTGGATGGCGCTGAGACGTTTCGCAGGAATGGCAGGTAGTGGCTTTTCCGATACTACATGGTCGAGGGTACTAAAAGGCTTTACGAGACTTTGGTCTTCGACTAACTTCCTTAGGCTTGTCGGGAAGCCACTTAGAGGTCTTGTTGTACTGGTGATACCTCCTAGAGAAAAGGAAATTACCTCGTCTATACTTTCCGCACAGAAATTAACGTCTTTTAAATGGCGGGGGCCCGTCGGGTATAGATTGAACACAATGAATAGGACTACCCTGAATGAGGAACCACAAGGAGGTCTCGAGTAGCTGGTTGTACAATTAGCGGAGACCTTCGACTGGGAAGTCAAGGCGACAGCGAATGTATCCCAAGCAATGGTAATTATCTCCGTAGAGGATGGGCAAAGCGTCCAACTCGAAGTAGAACAGGGAAGCTAGCATTGAGTCTACCGCTGATATTATAGTGGCGTTGTCCTCCTCGATCTTTCGTAGAGCTACATCCTTGAGACTGGGTATCTGGTTTGCATCGTCCAAGCTAGGCTCTAGACCGGTGAATTTTACATTCAGCCGGTGATACCTAGAACGCGTATTCGAATCTACAGTTGTGAAAGCGTTTCCATCCGTCTTCACCATCCAATTCTCGCATGAAGCGCGTCCTTCCAGTAACACTCACTCCACTTGCCAAAGCCTAGACTCGGATCTTGGTATTTTGTATCATGATAGCTAGTCTCTATCTCCTGCCATGCCCGCTGTGTAAGACCTGCCCACCGTATTCTTTAAGCTACACCTAACTCACGATATTCTCCTTCAACAAGCTAAAGCGATATCCGGCCATTATTTAGTATATGTATCAGTTGTAGTGTGTTCGAGAAGTACGAGGACGTGGTGGGTTAGACGAGGGATCAACGGCAGGTCTGTGGTGCTGTAGGGCGGCGCTACAGACTATCTCTATAGCATAGAAGCTTTCGCGTCAGCTATCGTCGTGCGCTATACTATGTCTCAAAGTTGTACAATGGCTATATTAGAGGCTGATTGCGGTTTCGTTGCTGAGCGTGTTCGTTGACATGAGCCATACACCTAGCCCTGATCCCAATCCGAGCCGGTCTTCGGGTGTCCTGGAGCGCTTGGCAAAAATGTCGCACAGCCACTCAGCCACATAGCCACAGATGTGGCGTCAGCAGCGATAGATTGCAGCTAAGCTGCTTTAAGCTAGGTGTGCAGGTCCTCCTTGTCTAGCACTTCTAGCAAGTGGTCTTGGAACTAGCACAGAAGCACGACAACCCCTCGAGCTTATGCGCAATGCTCGGGATAGGATGTTAGTATAATAAGCTATAAGTTGACTGATTTTTAATAAGATGCATAAGCTCTTGACGCATCTTCTGCTTGCCAAAGCGAGGCGGTCGCGTGACGCTTATAAGAAACTAACGTATTGCACGGTAAGCTGAACTGATTTCTGAAAGACGTTAGGAGAGAATAGACTTTTTAGATTAAGGCTACTATTCCGAGAATATCTATTCTTCTGACTTGTTGTTGCATTTGTTGTGTTGGGGAGTGTCTGTGGCGTCTCGTCACGCAGGGTGTCCCGCTACCTAGGGATAGACGTTAGGTAGAGTCAGGACTTCCCTCTGGAGTCACTGACTCCTGACCCCTCCTGTGAGGCCATGCCCTCACATGAATAGGGTGGCATCACTGATGCCGTGGTCTTAGCGTGATGCCAATCACGTGATCGCCGCCCCGCGGTGATCATTACCTTTTGACGTGGCGCCCAATGGTGTAACGGCACACTATCAAACCAACCCAGTGGCCATTCAGCCGATAGATCCAGGATCAAGCCGAACCAGATCCGAGTCGGACCCGTATCGGCCAGTATAAGTACAGACTATCCCACATAGTTATTCTATAGATTTTTAATATTCTTTTGTACAAGGCCTATAGGTGTCTATCGAATCAAGGCTCATTTAACGTCCCACGCACTCCCATATGCCTCTGAGTGACTCTACTGCTGATACTGATCCGACTAGTCTTGCCTGTGCCGTTACAAATGGTCTCCTACCTGCGGCCTTCGTCCAGGAGAGATCCTTCGCTATTACTTGTAACATATAGTTACTAGTAGCCTATATTAGTCTCCTAGGTCGTGGCTTTTTAGATTACTAACCTGTTTAGGCCTAGCTGGTCAGACTAGAGTGCTATAATAGTTTAAAAACTACTAACGTACTGTTACACGGGGGTTTCGCTATACTCACCTAGTCTCGGTCTAGGTTAGGGCGAGACTTGTATTAAAGTATTCTGTGCGATTGTTGTCTAGCGATTCGTAGTAGAAAAGAGTTATAGAAGTTTAACTAATAGTAAAGTAATAATTAATTCTATAGAATAGAATAATAATATAGTAATCTTATTAAGTAATAACTTATAAGAAAGTATAATTTAAGTTAACTATAACGAATATAATAATAAAATCTAACCTATTCTTATATCTATTACTTCTAGTCCTACTATCCTATCTATCCTATCTTAGCGGGAGGTTTAGGATAGCGCTACTATCCCTTTATATACTACTATTCTAGATAGCTAGTCTTAGTAGAATAATATATTACGTAACTTCTAAGCCCCGCGATAGCTATTACTTTTTAACGTAGACGTAGTTAGTTCTTAACCTCGTCGCCCTACGTTAAGAAGAGAATTCTTCTTATTACTTATAATATTATCCTCTCTCTTAGGCGTATTATTCTAATACCCTAGACTATTATTTTCCTATACTAACTTATAAGGTATAGACTATATATAAGGTTAGTAGGCCCTAGGCTATTATATCTATCCCTTCTCTCTAGCCTTTCTAACTATATCTAAGGTTCTATCTTCCTATACCCGTGTTCGCGCTTAAAAGTTAAATAAAGAGCGTTATTTCCGTGCTAATTATATAATAGAGTAAGAGAATAAGATAACTTTCTATTATTATTCTTATTATAAGAAGAAGAATCTTTATTATTTTATAGACACTATAACTAGCTATTACGCTAGTTATATTTCTATAAAAGTTAAGTGTAGTTTGTTTATTTCTAAGAAAGAGTAGAAGAAAATTTAA
The DNA here is from genome assembly GCA_026262435.1 of Curvularia spicifera. NCBI lineage: Eukaryota > Fungi > Ascomycota > Dothideomycetes > Pleosporales > Pleosporaceae > Curvularia > Curvularia spicifera. The sequence continues at coordinate 18,606 of JAODYB010000065.1, forward strand.
TAAGAGCGGAAGAAGAAGAAGCTTAAAGTTACTTAAGCTAAGAAAGCTACTACGCGTCTTTATCGTAAGCTTCTAGAGATAAAGTTCTAAGAGCGTTCCTTCGCTCGTCGTAATCTCGCTATTCTTAAGTTCTAGAATTATGCGAAAGAGAAAGCTAAGGAGAGCTCTACCTCTAGTATAAATTTTCTATTAACTAGACTATTGCTATCTAGACTCTTAACTAACCTAGGCTAGTTATAGGCTAATTCTTCTTCTTTTAACTCTTTATCTCTTAATTTCTTTCTTTCCTATAAGAATCTAGTTCTCGCTTCTCTAGATACTTCTAATAGTACTTACGTACTAGTAACTTATAGTTTATTAGATTTCTTTTAGGTTCCTAAGTATTATAGCTCTCTAGCTATTCTTACTACTTAACTAAGTACTTCTACTAACTACTAATTTTCTATAAGTTCTTAATTTTCTTAACTACGTACTTATTATCTTTAAGCTCTATATCTTCTACTAGCTCGGCGTTTTAGAGTACTAGTTTTAATAGTTTCTTATAAAAAACATTATATATACGCATATTTAGTAGTAGCTAGAGTTTATAGTTTACTAGTCCTATAGTCTCTAGAATTTTAAACAGTCCTAATTAGAGATTATCTAGCTTCTTACTTAGTCGCTTAGTTTTTAGGTTTTATTATAATAAGAAAACTTTATCCCTCTTCTTAAAGGTTAGTCTTTTAATTCTTTACTTATTTATAGCTTAGAATATTATAAGGTTCTTATAAGCGATATTCTTACTTAATTCTTTATATAATTCTTGTATTAGTTAAGCCTTATTATCTACTCTAACTATAATACTTTTAATATCTTTTAGGTCTTAATAAGTAACTAGCTTATATCTATAATTAGCGTAGTATAGCGAGTGCTTTATCGTCGCTAATTTTAAGCTATTATAGGCTAATTATACTATTAGTAAGAGTTTAACCTAGTTATCTTATAGCTTATTAGCGTATATTCGTAAGTATTATTCTAGCGTCTAGTTTGTTCGTTCTATTTGTCTATTAGTTTCTAGGTAGAAGCTAGTTAATAGCTTCTTTTTAACTTCTATTTTTACTAAGAACGTTAACTAATACTTTAATATAAACAGTTTGTCTCTATCTATAATAAATTCTTCTAGTATTCTATACTCTAATATTAGTACCTTTAAGACTTTATACGCGTATTCTTCTACTATAATAGTCTCTTCTATAGACACGAACTTTGCTTTTTTAGTTAATCTATATATAATTACTAAGATAGTGTTATAAAGTTAAGCTAATCTAGATTCTAGTAACTTTAGGAGCTTTACTATAAAGTCTATTATTACGCTACTCTATAGTCGTATTAGTAGCTATAAGAGTTATAATAGGCTATAGGGCTTATATCTCTTAGACTTATTCTAATAACATACTAAATAGTTACCTAATACTTTCTACACTTTCGCTCGTAAGCGTAGTATTTTAAATACTCTTTTTAGTTATCTAACTATTTCTTCTACTACTATATATCTATATTCTAGAGACTCGTATAGAGTTTAGATAAGTTTAGTTCTTATATAAAGAGGTACATACGTTCGCGTACTATCTTTTAAAGTCTTAAGTTCTTTCTTATTATTTATTACCTCTAGTAGGTAGGTCTCTATTTCTAACGCCTATAGCGTCGCCTTTTCCTACTATTCTTGCGTTAATGTTTCTATTAGCGTAGCTACTTTAGCTACTCTAGCTAGTTCTAGCTAATTATACTTTAAACTACTATTAGATATCCTTTTAAGTACTATATCGTAAGGTTCTTTATAACCTTCTTTGCGTAGGTTAGATCTTTAGCTTAGGGTATCTACTACTTTATTAAGTAATTCTACTTAATATATAATCTTAAAGTTAAACTAAGCTAATATCTTAGCCTATTAGACTTATTATATATTAAGTTTCTTAGTCGTTATAAAACTCGCTAAGTTCTAGTAATTAGTAAAAACCTTAATCGTGTCTAGAAGTCCTAATAGGTATACTTCCTATTATTTAAAGACGTTAACTACTCTAAGTAGTTTCTTATCGTAAATATTATAGTTAAGTTCTACTTCTAAGAACTTCCTTAAATAGTAGAACACTAGTCTCTATTTTTTATCTAGGTACTACTATAATAATATAGCTCTAAGTATATAATCTAACGCGTTAGTCTTAACTCGCGTCCTTTATCTTAAGTTGTATATTTCTAGTATAGGTGCTTTAAGAAATATCTACTTAATCTAATTAAACGCTTCTTAATATTCCTCTTTCTACTAGAATCTTATTTCTTTCTTTATAATCTTAGAGAGTAGTATAGTAATTTTTAAATAATCTTTAATAAACTTCTAATAGTAGTTAGCAAATTCTAGAAAGAATTATACGTTCTTAACTATTTTAGGTTTTTTCTATTCTTATATAGCCGCGATTTTCTTTAAGTTTATTTTAACTTCTTCTATTAAGATAATAAAGTCTAGGAATTCTATTTCTTTAACGTGAAATTCGCATTTTTCTAGCTGTAGATATAGCTTGTATTTCTTAAGCTTCCTAAGCACTTTCTTAACGTGTTTAATGTATTTGTTAAGAGTCCTACTAGAGTATACTAGTACGTTATCTAGATATACAGTAATAAAGATTCTAAGATATTCGTAGAGAGCGTTATTAATAACTAACTAAAAGATTACTAGCGTATTTATTAGACTAAATAGTATAACTATATATTTATATAGTCTATATTTCGTCTTAAACGCTATTTTCTATTTATCTCCTTTCTTAATCCTAATTCTATAAAATCCTTTTTAAACGTTAAACTTTGTAAACTACTTAGCTCTCTAGAGTTAATCTATAAGCTCTAATATTAGTAGTAAGAGATATTAATTCTTTTAAGTACTTATATTTAACCTTTAGTAGTTAATATATAGTCGCTATTTACTATTAGGCTTCTTTATAAATAGTATAGGTAAGGCTATTAAGCTATATTTTAGTTAAATAAATCTCTTTTTTAAATTCTTTTAGAAGTATTTCTATAGCTTAGCGTCGTACTTAGGCGCTATTAGGTACATATCTCCTAGCGTTAACTTTACTCCTTTCTCTAAGATAATCTCGTAATTCTAATCTTAGTATTTAGCTAGGTCTATCGCCTCGTTTTTCTTAAATAGTTCTCTAAACTTATTTGTATAGTATACTTCTAGTATATCTAGTAGTAAGAGTCTGTCCTTTATAGGCGCAACTTATCTTATCTAAATAACTTCTACTTCCTAAGAGTTCTTCGTATAGATTCTCGCGATCTTATATAGTAAAATCTTACTAAATCTCCTATTCTAAGTTAAGCTCTAATCTATTAGGTGTGTCTTGTATTATACTCTAGTAACCTTACGCGTAGGCTCTTAGCTAAGTATTATCTTCTTTTACTAGTTAATAGTAAGGTTATAGATATCTAGCTAGTTATAACTAATTAGTAAGTCTATTTCTCCTAAGTCTATAATACTAATATTTATTTAGCTTTTTATATCTACTACTTTTAGTATTACTAACTTAGTCTCTAGCCTAATCGTGCTATTTCTATATACTACGGGGGTGTTTTTAGCTAATACTATCTCTAGTAGAATTTTCTTATTCTAGTAGAGTATTCTATATTTTTTTACTATTTAGAATAAGATTATAGTTTGTATAGCTCTACTATCTATAGTTACTTTTATCTTATGTCTATATATATATATAATCGCTATTAGTTCTAACGTACAATTACTAGTAACTTGTACTTATCTAAAAGTTATTTTAGAACTACCTTTACTAGCGTAACCCTGTCTCTAGTAGTATTCTAGTTTTTTAGCTAAGAGCGTTAGCCCTTTTCTAATCTCTTCCTCTCTTTAGAGAATTTTCTAGCTTACTACTTAGCTACTAAGTAATCTAGATAGGCGTCTCTATAGCATAATCTCTAATTACTATACTTATATAGTATAAGTTCTCTTCTAGGTGTCTATTCTCTTATAGCCCTATTTACGCGTCGTTAATCCCTATTCTTCTAATTAGTACTACGTAGAAAATAACTAGTATTTGTCTTTATATTATAGTGTACTATATACTAATCTTCCATGTAAAAAGTCTAGTAGATATTTATATATAGAATTATTTTCTCTAGTGTCTCTAGCGTTAGGATTTAATTCTTTGTCGTGTTATAAGTTTTATATCTTACTATTTAATATTCTTTAGCTGCTATAGTTCTATATAAGTAGTAGCTTTCTTATCTTACTATAATTTACTATTCTCTATAGAATTAGTATTTCTCTATATAGTTTATCTATTCTAGGCGCTTATGCGCCTCTTTATATTCTTCCTAGTAGATATAGTAATCTAATATTAGGTATTCTTCTACTTATAGATATATATAGTAGTAGCTATATTTATTTAGCTTACTCTATTTCTTTTTATCTACGTAATATATATAGAAATCTCTTCTATAGTCGACCTAGTAGAATTATTAGTAGATTTCCTTCTTCTTATCGTAGTCTTCTACTAGTTAGTATTCTAGTAGCGTAGGGTCTATAAAGAGAGATTATTTCTTAAACGCTCTTCTAGCTATAGTATTAGCTTCTAGGCTAGTGTTATTAAGTCGTTAAGCGTAATATATATAAGTATCTACTATATAGGTAGCGTCGCTATATAGCTAATATTCCTCTTTTACTAATTATTACTATATCTCTATAGCGTTAATTTTCTAATTAGTTAGCTCTAGAGTTACCTATTATATAACCTTATTTACCTAAATAGGTCTAGAAACTACCTTAAAGTCGTTATCTTTATTTAAGCGTACTTCTTTGTATAAGTCTATATCGCTAAGTTTGTTATTTAACTCTTCTATAGATAGTAAGATAGATAGCTAAGCTCTTAGTATCTTTATCTTTACTACTACTTATTTACTAACTTCGTTCTTTAGGTAGTCTTTATAGAAGTGTTCTAACTTTCTGTATCTAAGACATACTTTATTATTATAACGCCTCTAGCGTTCTTTCTTAGAAAGACTATCTTAGCCTTTTCTTTAGAGTTTCTTATTCTTAGACTTCTCTTATACCTTACTAGCTATAATAGTATTACTATTTTTATCTTTATTACTATAGTATTTCTTAGTATTAGCTACTATAAGTTAGAACTACTTTCTTTTTTATTTATTCCTTTCCTATAGCTTATAGTTAACGCGCGTAGCTAGCTTAATTAGTATGTATAGCGTCTTTAGCTTATTATAGTATATAAGTCTATCTTTAATATTTTCTTTTAGTCTTACTTTATATACTATATAAAGTAATACGTCGTTCTAATTAATTCTAGACTATAGTTACTTAAACTTAGCTATATACGCGGATACTAACTTAGTTTAGCGTAAACGAGTAATTACTCTTTCTACTTATTTCTTTTCGTCTATCTCGCTAAATATACGTTCTATTTCTATTTTAAAGTTTTTCTAGCTCTTAAATAGCTCTTATATTTCTTTCTTAGTCCTATAGTTATCTATATTCTTTAAGAAGTTCTTAACGTATAGCTATACCTATCTAGCTACCTTACTCTTTATATACGTACTAGCTAGTAGAATCTTTTTCTAGTTATTAGGTACTCTATAGTATTTACTATAGAGGTTAGTACTAGTTAGAAATGTCTATAAATCGTTATAACTTCTATTAAACTTTTCTAGTAGCGCTATCTTAGGTTTCGTAGTAGCTCTTTTCTCGTTAGAGGTAGCTATTAGCTAACTCGTAAGCTAATTAATTATTTCTTATATTCTAGCTATCTACTATACTTAGATTATAGTCTATCGCCTAAGATTTTATAGTTCTTACACGTGACGTATGTTATTGTCCTTATTATTACTTAGGGTTAGTATCTCGTCGTTAAGTGCTAGATTAGGCTTAGGTGCTAGATCTTAGGCGGGTCTCTAGATACTATTCTAAGATTGCAAGTATGCGTAAGATATCTTAAATCTTAATTAGGCGTACTATTAGTTAAATCCTTCTATAGAATCTATAGGTAGTTAAAGTATTATATAGAGGTTCGCGATACTTACCTAGTCTTAGTCTAGATTAGGGTAAGACCTATATAAAGTATTCCGTGCGATTATTTTCTAGTAATTTATAGTAGAGAGAAGTTATAGAAGTTTAACTAATAGTAAAGTAATAATTAATTCTATAGAATAGAATAATAATATAGTAATCTTATTAAGTAACAACTTATAAGAAAGTATAATTTAAGTTAACTACAACAAATATAATAATAAAATCTAACCTATTCTTATATCTATTACTTCTAGTCCTACTATTCTATCTATTCTATCTTAGTAGGAGGTTTAGGATAGCGCTGCTATCTCTTTATATACTACTATTCTAGATAGCTAGTCTTAGCGGGATAACACATTACGTAACTCCTAAGCCCCGCGATAGCTATTACCTTTTGACGTAGACGTAGTTAGTCCTTAACCTCGTCGCCCTGCGTCAAGGAGAGAATCCTTCTTGTTACTTGTAACATCCCTATAATTTAGTTTTTTATAGTTATCTCTATATATATTAGAGCTAGTACTCTAGAAATCTAGTATATTAATATTTATATAGACGCAGCTATTATCTAAAATTCTTAGACTATTCTATGTACTACTTATAGAGATAGAGACCCCTGTCAAATCGAGTTTTTAGTAGGGTTTTAGGGTGTCTCACGAACCCGTGTGGCTCACGAACCCGTGAGGTACGTTAGTAGGTATAGATCTATTAGTAGCACAAGTTTTAAAACTTTTGCAGTAAGACTAAGGGGGTGATAGCTAACCCTATAATTAGGAAAAGATCCTAACCAATATAAGGCGACGAAATAGGCTTAGCGTTAGGGTTTCTACTCGTTATGCCAAACCGAACTATGGTCCCTTATGAACAATGGTCGGATAGCGCGTTTTACCCCTGCCCATCTACCCACCAGTTCACAGTAGCAAATACCGTTAGAATAATGTTAAAAATAGATGCAACTTCTACCTTAGATATAAGAGACTCGCGCACGTCTAATACACTACGTTTTATAATTATGCGATCTATGTACTGTAGGTTATCAGATAAAATAGGGGAGAGAGTTGGTGTTCGTGGGCATGGCCCGTGCTAACTTAGGGTTTTGCTGCCAGTTGCGCTTAGGGCTCTATAGAACTATATTAACTTCGCGTGCCTCCGCAGTATGCGGCTAGAGTAAATCAATCACTTTCTCTTAGAGTACGCGTGCGACTACTGCGCTATAATATGCTTTAAACTTGCTTTTTTTACTTTACTATACGTTATTCTCTATATTAAATAGTATACGCCTATAAATATCTAGCGCCTAGTCTTATATAGTATTATAAAGAGTCGAGAGACTAAAGAACTCTAGATAAAGGTATTACCTAATCTCTATAAGAGTTAGCTCCTACGTATTCTAATAGTCTTCTAGTTATATAAGGGACGTGCGTATAAGTATAAGACGGTAAAGCGTATTCTTATGCGCAAGTAGAAAATCTATTAATATGTTCTAATTAGTCGCTATTTCTAGTTTAATATTATAGATCTAATTCTAACGTAAGTAAAGACTAAGATGTAAAAGTAGCGCTATAGAGCCTTACGCCTACTCTCTCTCTTAGCTCTTATACGTTAGTTAAAGATTACTATTAATAAGTCTTCTAAATGCTAGGTATAATCGTTAGAGTTTAGTAGTACTAATAAGAAAGTAAAAGACAAGCTTTACTGTAGTCTCTATATAGCCTATTATTTTATTATTATTAGATATATAGAAATTAAGATAAGTTAGATTAGATAACGCGCACGCTATTACTTATAGCCGCCTATAGAGTAGCTTACTCTTATTAGATTCTATAAGGTTAGTACTAACGTCTACGTCTACTTCTAGTAAAGATATATAAATAGATTAATAGAGACGTGTAATCTTATAATTACTACTAAGCCTTAGAAGTTTTAAGCGCGCTAGTATTACGAAGGCTAGGCTACTAATATATATGCTTATCTTCTATAGTCTCTAGCCTTTCTCTCTAAATTACGCAAGTCTTTTAAGCATAATTAATAATTATAGGGTATTAATATCTTTGTCTTTATTATTATCTATAAACCTAATAATATAGTTAAGATAGAAATAAAGGTCTTAACATTAAAGAGCCTATGCGTTAGTGTTAAGAAATCTAGGTTCGTGCTTAAGGGCACTTAAATTTAGCAGTATTTAGAGGGCCTTAGTAAATTAAGTAACTAATATATTTCCTACTTCTACGTTTACGATAGACTAAACGTCTTTATTTTACAGCTCGCGGTCTATATTATATACTTTATAGAGCGTATTTTTCTCTTTCTTAGATAATCTAGCCTACTCTTTATATAGCATAAGCTAACTACGTAGTTCTTTATCCTTATAGTAAGTTATATAATAAGTCTTCTATAGAATATAATCTAGAGTGTCTAGCTAGTGTATACACTCTATCTAGACGTTAAAGTCTATAAACTTCTAGTATCTACGAATTCTACGGAGCGCGATAGTCTTAATAAAATAGTTAAGTATAGAGTTCTAAGAGATATTATATAAAGACTCGTAGCCGTGCTCGTAGAGCTTATAGTTAATCTTCTTAAAAAGAAGAGACGTTATAAGCTCGCTTAGGCTTCTATAGGTCTATCTAACCTACTTCTATTCTTATATATTAACGTATTCTAGAACTAAGAGTAAAAGCTTAGTTAGAAGATTAAGAAGTAATATTACGTTACTACGTGTTATAAGTAGTAAGAGCGTAAACTAGCACTTTATAAGTAAAAGTGTAGGGTATTAGTCTATACGCGCACTAAGACTAAATTTATAAAAGTTCTATTTAGTATTCGTAAGTTAACCGTACTTAGAGTAAGTATATCCCTAAGTATAACTATTAGCGCAACTCTAAGTTAGCACGGGCTATGTCTACGAATACTAACTCTCTTTCTTATTCTATCTAATAACTTATACTATATAGATCGTATAATAATAAAACGTAGTGTATTAAACGTGCGCGAGTCTTCTATATCTAAGGTAGAAGTTATATCTACTTTAAATATTGTTTAGACAGTATTTGCTACTACGAACTAGTAGGTAGATAGGCAGAGGTAAAATGCGCTATCCAACCATAATTCCCTTTTAACCATAATTCCGTTTAGCATATTGTGTAGGATAGGTCTCATAATGTCTACATAAAGATAATTGCATAAATTAACGTTTAAACGAAACCTAGCTATATTCTAGTAAGTCCTGCAACTTCAATCCTTTCACGTTAGCCATGGCATCCTGAACCACCCCTTCGATTTCGGAATTTAGGCTGCACGAGTGGACCTCAGTCCTATCGTGATCGTATCCTCTGTAGTAGCCCTAACGGCCGCTTTTGTGCCACTATCTCGTATTCTCTACTATTCTACTCCTATTATAGATTATATTAAGGCTAATTCCTATAAAAGGGTTTTTTAGCTAGGGCGAGAGATAACCCTATCTCTCTATATATTTTATTAATGCGCTAAAGAGAAAAGCTCTACATTAAAAGAAGTAAGATAAATTATTAGGATAGGAATAGTTAATATCTCGATAGACCCTAAGTAAGCGGTGTAGTTTAGAGATAACGTGCTTAAGAGCATCGCATTAACTATAGTCGATACTAACTAACTAGAGTTAATATTTAGAACCTATATTAAGACAAGTTAAGAATATACGTGTAATCCCCTAATAAATTAGTAAATCTAAGGTTTAGATCTAGCCTTTACTTTCTTTAATCGCCACAGCTATTACTTTCTCGAATTCTTCTCTTATGCAAAATACTTAAGAGATGTAGATCTATAGCATAAGATCGCGGTAGTAAGAAGATAGAATTATAACACTACGCCTTACATTAGCAATCTAGTCCTTAGTATCACGCTCTATCACCTCTACGTTTTCAAGCTCGTAGTAATTAACAAGAACTATAATTTTTGCGAGCATCTCTAAGCTTATAGTAGCTAGAACTCTGCGTGTTTGGACGTGGAAGATGTTAAGAAGAATAAGGAGAGCTTCTTCGTTCTAATCATTAGCCTAGATATAGTACCGTCCGTCTAATAGATCTTTTAAGAATTTAGTAAACCTTTCTCTTATTAACGTGCGCCTAAACTATGGCGAAGCTAGCATTAAGTAACGAGACGAGACGAGATAGTAAATCTCATTATTCTCGAACTTAGTCGGCCCTAAGGCGGGCTCAGCTAGTTCTACGCTTAAGTTTTCTACCCTACTATTTATTATTAGTGCTGATTCTGGGTCTTAAACAAGTCCTTGCTCCTCAGACAAGGCTTCACTAGAAGGCTCGGCGCACTCGCCATTGTCTGCTGGAACGTTCGGAGCAGTGCTGTTGCGGGAGACTCTGGCCCGCATCCGGGCTTTCTTCTCCTTCTTTGACAGCTTCTTTCTCGGCGGGTCATCCTCGGAGGATAGAACACGTATAGGTTGCTCCTCTTCTGGCTCAGCAAACTCAGTATTGGATATGAGCGTCTCGTCCCATGGGGCGAAGTTTCTACAGGGATTCTTAAGGATAATAATTGTGTCCGCGAACGGATCGATCTCATGTGTGACCAACGGCATGGTAATGGTTAACTGCTGTCGTAAGGGATATGATGAGTAGGTATATTTTGTATGACTTTCGATCAGACTATGCGGTGCCGCACTCTTGCAGCAGGAAATTTCGTCATTCTGGGATCTTGACCATGATTGGACAAAAACAAGGTGACATCATAAACCAGTGTGTTGGTCCTCTGCAGCCGCCGCGGGATGGCTTGTTGCCAAGTCAATCAGAGCGCTACGACGCCGCCTCAAGTTTACTCGGCCCACTATTAGGTACAGTTGCTAGCGATTGCGGCTTCACCTCTGTATGCAACGTTTCAAAAGTCCAGTCACCAGAAAATCGAGGATTGACCAATCACACTGATGGTTCTGTTGCTGACGTCTCGTGCTAAGCTATACAAGGCAGGTGGGGCTGCTCAGATCCGTTGCGCAGCTGCGTGTAGGGGTGAAGCCGCAATCGCTAATGACTGTATCTTACAGCTGTGTAGTTTCCAAGTGAACTTTTATGCGCGTTGCGGCTTACAAGCTCTTCATATCATTTAACTATTAACGCTTATTTCATTGCAAGTGCTTGGCGAATCCTCGTTACAATGTGTCGTTGGCGATTACTACTTGACCTCTGCGTGCAACATTCCATAAGATAGGTCATCACTAGGCTAACAACTGACCAATCATATCGACCCTTTTGTGGCGAACGTTTAGCCCTAGGCTTTATAACTACGGGAAGTGAGACTGTCCAAAGCAGTTGCACAGCTAAGTGTACGGGTGAAGCCGCAACCGCTAGTCACTGTATTGATACTTGTGGCTCAGGTCGTAGTCTAGCAGCGGTACACTCTCATGCAGTTGCAGCTTCTGGTTTCTGTAAGCAGGCGATCTCTAATCCCACGCTAAGCCTTTGTCGCCTAATGGTAATCTTGCCCAAATAGTATTAGTTTCTGTCAGCGATGCGTCTTCTTTCAAACTTTTAGACCAACCAACGCATCATGTTTACATGGCTTAGCTCTTTTTGTACAAGCGTACACCAGGTGGATCCATGTCCCGCGTGGGATGACAAGAAAGCTGCGTGTGCAAAGCGGAAGCTGCAAATGCATGAGAATGTATGTAGTTTCTGCTGGATGCTAAGTGGTAAGCGGCCACTGATGTACGCAATTCGAGGTCTGTACGCAAGTTAGGCTGTTATGTAAGCTCGAGAATGGTGCTGACGGCGACGTTTGTTTTGTCAGGGAGTGGTAGTAGTGGATTATGGCTTAGGGATGTAAGAGGATGGATTGATGCCTGAGTGCGAGATGGCTGCTGAGATTTGTCCCCAACCGAAGTACCGAATTGCTTTACATTCACATGACCTAACGCCATCAAGGGTGTAATTGGATTTTTAAAAGTTATTCTATCAATCTTCCGTTTTAACAGTACGCCGTTTCATCCTTTACGCAATATTTTTCGTGTCGTATTGCAGCTTCTAATGATTACATCCACATTCACAAGCAGCATCATGTGCTTCCTGATGGCGGTGGTGCTCTGCAATACCACCAAGGATCGTGTTGACGACCAAGGTTAAGAACCCAAGTACCGCTTGAATCGGCGGTACATTGTCACGACGGCCTAACCCACGAGTGATGTCAGAAAGATCTCTAAGGTGAAAAGGGTGAAGCGAGCCGGGGACAGCATACCCTGTTGTTGAGCGTACTGCGCATTTTGATATCCTTGCGTATTTTGCTGTTGTCGACGACTTTGCCTTGGAGGTCCTCTATTCTGATTTCCGTTTTGAGCCATTATGCGTAAATGTGATTTGTAGAGATAAATAGGAGGACAAGATTAATAATCCTTCTGGATAAGAACGCGTTGAGGGAAAGTTTCTGAGGATTATGGGTTATTGGCGATGAAGAAGACATTAGATTATCTTCTGCTATATACCTGGGCACATGGTCTCAGTTGGCTCCCTCGGTGATTACTTAATCTGTACTGGGCTGAGTCTCTCAAAATGTGGCTGTAAATGCATGAGAGCTGAATCTATAATTGGATGATAATGCTGGTTAGTAGTAGCTTTCCTAACAAGCAAACTCTATTATTAATAAGTTAGTGTGGCTGTAAATACATAAGAGCTAAATCTATAATTAGATGATATGTTAGTGAGTAATAGCTTTCCTAACGAACGAATTCTATTATTACTAAGTTAGTGTGGCGGTGAGCAGGCGGGACAAGCCCACCTATTGCTTAATTCGCAATGCTTAGCTTAAAAGCTGGAACTTCGATCCTCTTTCCCTCCACTTATAACAAACTCTCTAACAATTTTGCCTGTAGCCTTTGCAGCTCGTGCTGTAGAGGCTTTCCAATCTTATTCTTGTTTGCTACTATCTTGTTTCCTTCTTTGAACGATTATCTATCATTTACATGTCCGCATTATGGCAGAAGGACCACAATGGGAAAGACCACTTCGCATACTGTCGCTTGACGGCGGCGGGGTGCGAGGGTTATCTTGCCTTATGATGCTTCGAAATATCATGAATTACATCGCAGACGAAGAACGTGTGGAGAATCCAGACAATCTCCGGCTGGCTGACTACTTCGACCTTATCTGTGGTACAAGCACGGGCGGACTTATCGCGATCCTACTTGGTCGAATGCGACTTACTATTAAGCAAGCGATTGAACTCTATCGCGACCTTGCGAGAAGAATCTTCGACTAAGAGCGAGGACGGTCGGTCGGTGGAGTTAGATTCTTATGGGGCGGCGAAGAGCGTTACGACGCAGAAGTGCTTAAGGTAGAAATCCAGAACGTTGTACGCCAGAAACTCGGTGATGCGCAAGCGCGAATGTACGAACCACTAAACGCGGATGGATTCTGGAATTGCCGCACATTTGTTCTTGCCGTTATAGCAGATGTTGCCAATAGTGAGGCCTATCTGTTCACCACATATGAACGCAATGACCACACTACCATATGGGAGGCATGTCGAGCCACTAGCGCTGCAACAGGTTTCTTCGAACCGATGATGATCGGTGATCCTCTAGTGCGTTACGTCGACGCAGGCCTTGGATTTAACAACCCCGGTGAGCAGGCTTATTACGAAGCAAAATATAGATGGCCTTAACGCGATATCGGTGTCTTTCTGTCGCTGGGGACAGGTTAAGAGACAGAAGCTTTATTGCCGTAGAGTGGTGGATGGTTCGGTCTCCGTAATTAGACAGCTACGGTCAAGGTCCTCATACAGCTTACTATATTAGCAAGAAAAGCTCACGGAAACTTGGTCAGGACGTTGAGACGAGATTAGATAACAGAGTATTATCGCTTTAACGTCGACAGAGGTCTAAACAAGATTGGTCTTGACGAATGGAATAGAGAAGTCGAACTCGCAGGCTACACAACCGCATATTTTAACGACCCTGAGACAGCGGATAAGAAGGAGCGCTGCGGAACTCGCCTGCGACAGCTCACCGGCCGCGCAAAGCCCTTCGTCCTTCCGGCCGACGACTTCGTTGCAACGCATGAGAATGACTCCAGAGATGAGGGCCCAGGAAAGCCGACCATGCTGCATTGGTATAGAGAACCGGTAGGCCACTCCGGATATCCAGATTCTGTGACAGTAGACTCAAGATTTAAAGATGCAAACATCCGACCACATAGCCAGACCATCCTCACTCTCTACAGGGTTAGCAACCATTCCAGCCCAAGGATCGTACTCGACAAAATATGCAAGATGACGGTCGATTCTGGTTCCCTTTTGACACAAGGTTCTCGGTTGGTAGGGCAAAGAGAAGAGGTGATGCCTTCATGCGGGATAGTGTGGATGTTACACAGCATCCTCTCGTTGCCGAAGAACTGCTTTTACCAGGTTACAAGCAGTATACGCTCGAGGCCGGCCTTTGGAATACGTACAAAAATGTTGGGTGGTGTGAGGTCGGAGATGATTATGTTGATGTGGATCTGGATGGACATCTAGCGTTTGTGGTTTCCAATTGGTGGAGCTACGGATATGTGAGGACTTTGGGGGGTTTCTCGTTTGCTGGTGTTCGCCTAGAGCCTGTACCTTTCTGATCTATCCTTAATCCCAGATTTCTTGGCGAGTTTGCGGACCTACTCAGGTATTCGGTTCTGGAATGCCCCCCATTCCAAAACTAAACTCCGTTAGGCTTAGCTTTAGGGTTTCTGCAAAATTCTAGGAGCGTTGAATAAGAGCCAGAATCATACTAGAAACTCATGCAACCTGTGTCAGTGATGCAAGAAATTCATGCGCATCGAACAAGCTACTTCTTGGCGTGCTGCAATATAGATGGCGCAAGTTGTTCAATAGCATATGCTGGAGGGTTGGTGTTCGTAGCTGTGGCCCATGCTGACTTAGGGTTGCGCTGTGGGCTTAACCCCAAGTTAACCCTAAGTTAACTCCGATATTCGACTCACATAGGGCTCCAACTCGCCTTCATCAAAGCAATATTGATCTGGAGGACGAGCATCGGGCAGCATTCTCCTTGTCGGAAAATGGTGAGGACGAGATACACAATGCAGGTTCGCGCTAATCGTACGGGAGCTTTGCAGCCATCCTTAGCTGCTGAAGACAAGGGTCACGCAAGGAGGGCTTAGACTATGGTTAGAAGACAGGACTTGGGGTCACGTACGGGAGAAACCCTTGGGCGGCCGCAAGATCCTTCAGTCAAGAAAATATTGCTGAGAAAATTTGTTCTACAGGACTATAGGGTAACTAGTCTTATGAGAGAGCTGCGTGACCGTCTGCATTTGCGAAGAAGCTGCATCTCGTTCAGAAAGCCAGATAGATATATAAGACTGAACAGTTTACAGCATGCACAAATGCAAAGAGCGTGTTAACACTTCAGTAGTTGACAGGAGATTGTACTTGAATGTAAGAGACTAACGTCCGTCCCTGCGTAGCGGGACACCCTGCGTGACGGGACACTACAGACACTCCCTAACACAACAAACGCACTAATTAGCTAGAAGAGTAGATATTCTCGGAATAGCAACCCTAAGCTATAAAGTCGATTCTCTCTTTATATCTTTTAGAAGTAGGTTCTACTTGCCGTATAATACAATAGTTTAGTATAAGCGTTATACAACCGCCTTACTTTAGCTAGTAGTAGGTACGTTAAAAAGCTTATATATCTTATTAAAAGTCTATTAACTTATAGCTTATTATATTACTATCTTATCCTAAGCACTACGCTTAAGCTTAAGAGGTTGTCGTGCTTCTATGCTAAACGTAAGACCGCCTGCTAGAAGTGCTAGATAAGGAGGACCCGCGCACCTAGCTTAAAGTAGCTTAGCTGTAATCTATCGCTGCTGACGCTAGAACTGTGGCTGCGTGGCTGCGTGGCTGCGTGGCTGCGTGGCTGCGTGGCTGTGTGGCTGTGCGGCGCTTTGCCAAGCGTTCTAGGATAGGAGCTGGATTTGAAGGCCCCGGCGTTTGGCTCGCGACAACATACGCACCGAGCGCGGCAGATATCGCGAGATTATTGGTTAGACGCTTATCTGGCTGGATCAAGCTTTGCTACTTTCATTACCATTCGCTACGTCATCTATTCGCAAGAACTCGTTATAAGAAGCTGTGAGTGCTGCACCCTCTAATCTGCTGGCTATAACTATAGACTGCATAATATTATC
The DNA here is from genome assembly GCA_026262435.1 of Curvularia spicifera. Lineage (NCBI taxonomy): Eukaryota > Fungi > Ascomycota > Dothideomycetes > Pleosporales > Pleosporaceae > Curvularia > Curvularia spicifera. The sequence continues at coordinate 34,833 of JAODYB010000065.1, forward strand.
CTTACGGCCTGTCTCTTACGTACTAGTTTCTACTTGCGCCCTAGTATCTTCTCTTATTAAACGATTACGCGAGCTTCGCTTAGCTAACTTGAGCTACCTCTAAAGGTGCTTACTATTAATAGAGAGTAGTAACGGCCTTAGCGCTAAAGTAGCTATCTCTTGGCTTAAGCGGCCTGCCTAGTAGACTGTTCTTCTAAGGCCTCCCCGTATTCGTTCTAAGATAGTAGACAAGATAGTAAGTACTATACTTATACGAATTAGTATTATAACGCTAATTAAACGTGTAGTGTAATAGATACTAGAAGCGTAGTACGTATAATACTAAATTTCGTCCTTACGACTACGCTTACTAGTTACTTCGTATAGACGTATTATGCGCTAATATATGTAGAAAGAAAATACTCTAGCACTAGACCGCGCTATATTACCTGTACGAAGTATGATAAGAATTGCGTCTATTATCTATCACGCCGAGACTAGCTAAGAGAGTAAGTTAACTTAAGTATCTCTTAAGTACGCTTCTAACTTAAATAGGGCTACTTATAAAAGTAAAGTTCTTACTATACTACTTAAAGACGTCCGCGGCGTCTTTAATAACGAGCATACAAAGAGAATTAATAATATACTTAAAGAGTTTAAAAATAACACGCCTCTACTATCGCTATCTGTACGCACCGAGTTATGGAATAAACGATTAAGGACGTCATCGTCTAATAAAATAGATTGCGACAGGCAGGCGTTTGATAAGGCTCACGTCTCATCCTTAGTAGACTCTAACGAGGATCTCGGATCGATTAAGACGGGATATATAGGTCGCAACTCTCAAATCTAATAGATAAAGACTTTGTAATGAAAGCTAGATTAGTCTAGAGGTGGGCCGTCTAACATACTATATGCGGCATCTAGGGATAGTAAGAGAGCTTTCTCTAAACGCTCTAATATACTCTATAAATGTTAAAAGTAGCTAGCGGGCGCCGAGCCTCTTTTAAGTTACTACTTCTATCTTAATAATACTAACATTAATATAGATATTAGCGATCTAGATATTATTCTACCTGTTAAGATAGCTATAAAATTATTTAAGTCCTATTAGGTAGTAGTCTATAATCCGTTCTAGATTCTTAATAGCTTATTTAAGTAGTAATTATAAACGTACTATTAGGTTTCCTAGCCTAGTAGTACGATTAACGTCTACGTAAAGTAGAAAGCTATTCTTAACCTTGTTTTTACTATTAGAGCACGCTTCTCGCATCTTATTAGCGGCGACTAGCGAGTTAATAGTGGCGACTATTATGTATATATGTTAAAGGTAGTATACTTTCTAGAATTAAATTAAACTACGATACTTATTTGCGCTCCTAACATTTTACTTATACGAGTAAGTATTTTAGTCTTTTATAACCTAAGAGTTAATTTTTGGCTAATAGTATATAGGCGACTAGGCTTCTCTCCTTCTACTATCTAACTATAGGTTATATTAGTAGGTATATGTAGTTTATATATAGCACGTTGCTAAAATAAGCTTTACTTTAAAGGACGCGCTCTAGCGTAAGTATAATATGTTACGCGTTTCTACTAACACATATTATATAGGGCTTAGTATATAATTAGTATATTAGTCTAATATACTTAAGTAGCTAGTCTCTATCTTAGAAACGATAATCTCTCTATTCTAATAAGTAGAAAGAATATATTAGTAGAACTCTAGTAGGCCCTCTATTTAATCGAAAATGTTCTTACTTCTATAATGGGACGACCGCGTATTATAGCAAGAAAGGACTATACAGTCCCTCTTCTAATAACTATAAGGGAGAGATGTAGTCTAAAGAGTAGTTTACTGCTAGAAGGCTCTATCTCTTAATTAAATCCTATACTACTCGCCCTATTATTAGCCTAGAGCTAGGTCTAGTAATTATTTAACTCTATAGAAACAGCTCTAAATCTAGACTCGTTCCTAATTGCTTACGTAAATCTTAATCTTATTTAGTATAAGATACTATTTAATCTATATTCTGCACGACTCGCTATTTAATTATAGAAGCGTATATAGGAAGAGATATTCTTCTTAAGTATAGAACTAAACGAATAGGCTCTATAAGCACTTCTACATAGTTTATTTAGTATAGTATTAATTGTAGAGCCTAGCCTAGGCTAGTAGTAATCTGTGCTTTATTTCTATTACCTAAGTGTTAAAATCTATATTACTTAACCTTGCCTGTGTAGACGGGACCTATTCCTAGAAGGCTAAAACGAAAAGTTAGCTAAGTTTAATTAGAGGATAGCTGAAGCCTGCATCTAGGCTGCTCTAGATTTAGTACTATTACTACTAGAACCTCTTAATCTCTAATAGATCTACGAGAAAGGACTATAGTAGTTGATTATATATATTAGTACGTCTTAATTTTATACTAAAAAGAGCTAGCTAACTTTTATAGTTATATAGGCTATAACAGTACTACTTCTCGAATTAGCGTAGAGAGCGATTTATTAGCTAAAAGATCTATTAAATATTACTATATACGTAGATAAACTTACTTGATAGCTAAAGGCTATAAAGTCTAATAATATCGTTAGTAAACGCGCATATAACATCGTACGTAAGATGCTAGGTAAATATAAATAGTTTAGGGAAGATATCGCGACTAGTAAATAGATAGCGAAGATGACGGAATAACTCTATAATAAGCTAATAGCTATATTCTATATAGCTTCTTAACTCTATAACGACCTAGATCTCTAGTATCTATATATAACTTCTTACTTTAACGCTTATTCTAACAATAATTCTTACTCTTAAACTAATAGTAGGAACTTTAATCTTAACTCTTAGGTATAGTTACTGTTATTCTTTAGGAATTATTTTATAATAAAATTTAATTAGGGGACAGACTACTACGGCCTAAATAGTTATACCTAATATAGATAGTAGCCCCTATAATAGGATTGCGGCTAACGTGTGTAGTAATTTTAGTAAAGGGTAAATTAGGCAAACGCTTCTTTAAAAATATAATATAGAGTAAAATATAAGTTATGGAGAAAGTACATTGCTTCGTGTGAAGCATCCTTCTCCACTAAATAGCATGGCTAACCTAGAAAAATCTTAGTGCTACGCTAGAAATGTAATGTACTCGACGGCGGAATGGTTTTAGCTAGAAGAGCTCGTCTCTATTCCTGCTGTTCTTTACAAAGTATTATAGCTAGGACTTTAAGTAATAATAAAAGATTATAGAAAGACTTTCCTCTTCGCTATATACGTGTAATACGTAACTATAATAAGTACTAACTTATTACTAGTAGATATAATTTTCTACTACTAGTAGGTAGCTAACCTGTACTAGCTATAGGGTTGCTATAAACGTTAGCACTAGATAGCGTTGTTAAGAGATAGTAAGTTATTATTAATAATAGGATAGTATATAGTCTTACTAAGTATAGCTACTATTAGATCTCTACTCTATCTTACCTAGCGCTTATAAGTATTAATAATCTAATCTTCTTATTGCCCTTAGAGATTAAACTAAAGTACTTTTTCTCCGCCCTAATAATTATAGTACTTATACAAAAAGCTGTTTGATATATGACTGTACGATAGCTATACCCTAAAAAGATGTAGACTCTTTCCGCCTGTATATATACTTTTGCGTTAGCTACGGTTATGCATTGCACTGCATTTTGAGGTTGCACGATAGCTAACTAAGGTGCGTCCCTAGGTAACGAGACACCTAGTATAACGAGACACTTTTTAATCTAGACCTTCGGCGTCAGGCTAGCGCTACTATATAAAGTTAAGCTTAACGCGTATTAATTCTATAGCTACTACTCTTTTAGTATATTAGCCTCTAATGCTAAAAAGCACGTCGTTAACTATACTATCGCTTGTTCTATTAATGCTATCGACTAACTCTAATCTAACACCCCCTGCTCCTCTATAATAGTATATTTCTATAAATAGCTTAGTAGGCTAGAAAAGAAGCTAGAATAGTAAAGATTAAGATTATAGTCTTAAAAAGTCGATTTAGAGTAATAAATATAGATCCTAGCAGTTTCTCCGCGTAAACGATAAGATCGTTAAAACGCGCCCTACTAGACGTGTACTATTAGTAGTACTTAGTATATAGTAGCGTGCTAAGATATCTACGTGCTATACCGCGTACTATAGCTAGGAACTATAGCTCTAAGTACTTAGCTCTAGGTTTTCCGCTATATAGATAGACGTTAGTTAGAGAGTAGATGCTTATAACTAATTATAATAATTTTAGATAAAGATTCTATACTATATCTATAATATATAGTCTACTTAAGATAGCAAATTTAAGATAGTAAGAGCTTCGCTAAGGCTATAGTATATTTAAAAAGGCTAGTATAATTCTTAAAGATAGGTTAATAATAGGTATAAAGCTTTCTATTTATAGCTTAACTATTAGCACTTAACGTCTACTATATAGGATCTAGGCCACTCACTCTAGATACTACTCTAGCCCTAATCTCTTAAGGAAGCGGGCGGACCTTATAGGCTTCCTTTTTTAATAGCCTATTAACGCTATAGTCTATACTAACTAGATTAGCTCTAAAGATAAAAGAACGAGTATCCTTAGCTATTAACGCGGCATAATGTGTATATATAGAAGTATAATTTTAAGTAGCCTATAGAGAAGAAGGTATAAGTATAGTGCTAATACTACCGTAACTTAAGACCTTACCCTATATAATCTTATTCTCTACTACTAGGCTTCTTATATTATCTAGGGCTTACTTCTTTCCTATATTATCTTTTTAGAAATTAGATAATTATTTCTTTTAGAAATACCCTAAGTTCGACTAATTTCTTCTTACTAATATGTCTTACTTAGGTTCGTAGAAAGAAGACGATAAGAACTTTTTACTTGTCGTATCTAGCGCGACCCGCTACGCATAATATTTAGCGAGATAGTAAGAGTTTAAAAATTATCTTTATAAAGTAGTTAAGAAGTAACTAGATTAGGCTAAAGTATATTCTAGTTAAGATTACTAAAGAGGGGAGATATAGAGATAGTGTTAAATAAGAGACTAAGAAGATGTAGATGCGGTTTTTAGTATATACTCCTAGCTCTTAATAATATAACAGATTATTAACTTAAATTCTAGAAGTCTATTATCTAGCTAAAGGCATACTAGTGTATATCTAGGAAACTAGCCGTAAGGGTAATAGTTACTAGTTAATTTAGTATAACTATTCTACTATATTTTCTAAGATTCTAGAAGGTAGCTACTCTACTAGACGCTACGGTATTAACATTAGAAGAGTTAACTAGTTAAGTATTAGTTAAATGGCATCTACTGTAATTTTAGCCCTATATATGCTAGTATAGTCTAGCTACCTATACTCTATATACCTATAGATATAAGCCTATTCGCAACTATAGTAGTAGTAACTAGAATATACTCTTATTCTAGTCTACCCTACTTATAGTATGTTAAGCCTACCGCTATACTTAAGTAGTACTAATAGAATGTCTATTAATATCTAAGAGGGAATTCTACTTATAGAAGCCTGTAGTATTTTTATCTAAAACTTAAGCTATAAATATACTATAGAAGATCTTAATACTTTATTATTATAAATAGTAGAGTGTACTATTAATATCTAGTTCCTTTAAGATAATAAGATAGAAGTTTTTAAAGGCGCCGCTACTACTAAGTTTGCCTTAAAGAAATTATCGCTATACGTAGTAAAAACCTTAAATAGCGAAGTTTACATAGAAATAACGTTACACGTGCGCATAGACACTAATACTACTATTATAGGGCAGACCGAGCCTATAGTTGTAAATAGGTCATATAGGGTAAGTTTAACGTACCTCACGGGTTCGTGAGCCACACGGGTTTGTGAGACACTTTTGCCAAGCCTCTACTAAAACTACCACATTATGGCCTAAAATAGCCTACTTTAGACCTGTATAGTATAATATAACATAAGATATTATTTAGAGTCTACTTCTATAGTCTACTTATATATTTGCGCGTTATATCTAGTTATATTATACTATCTATACTGTCTTTAAGATAGTTTACCTACTTTAGCGCGTTTCTACTTCTTTAACTTCTTCCTATTACTACGCGCTCTAAAGTCTTAAAGAGTAGATAAGCGCGCCCTATCTTTAACTATTAAGGTTCTCTCTACCTAAACCCGCTTTTTTTTATGTAATTTTCGTTACGTTATAGTCTTATTTACTACTTTAAGCTTAGTAATCTTCTTTTACGCTAATACTAACTTATGCGTAATAATAGCTGTCCTCTTTAAGACCTTCTTAAAGGCCTCTATAATAGACGTTAGCAAGCTATCTATATACTTTTAAATTCTTTACTTTACTAGCGTTAATTACGACCCTAATTCTAGAGTATTACTAGAGGTTTGCGACACCTAGGGCTAGTTATTAACAAGTAGGGGTGATAGAGTGCGTAACTAGACGTTAAGGGCTAATATAACCCGTTCTAGGTTAAATAGGACTAATTTAGCGTCTTAAAAATCTTCTTAAACATTACTAGAAGTAAATAAGGTATTAAAAGCGCGTTTAAAGCAAGATAGGAACTCTTATTTTATAATATAGTTAATCTAGCTACGTATAAGCGCTTTAACTTAGCGTCTATAGGCCTGCTTTAAAGAGGTAAAATAGCCTATATTAAGAGGCTATAAGAGATAAGACGAGTGTGGAGGTATATAAATAGTGATAATGCTGTTATCTTTATAATATTTTTAGAAATCTAGCGAGTTATAGCTCTTATAGCTGTTAATAATAAGTAGGCAGTAGATACTAATCTTCTTTGTCTTTATATACTTATTAAAGTGCTTTATCTACGCAAGACTAAGCTTATTAGTCGTCTAGCTATTCTTAGAGACCCTAATAACCTAGTTCTAGGGTATATCGCTATCTTTGTACTAGCTTAAGAGGTAGTGGCGCGCCTTAAGTATAATAAAGGGCGGAATCGTCTACCTAGTCGCATTAATGCCCTAGATAACTATCGCCTACTCTCTATTACCTAGCTAAATAGACTTTAGCCGTCTACGTCTCTCTAAAGCTATAATAATAGCTCTAGAGATAATCTAGTCTATTATAAAGCCTATCTTGTTAAAGTTATATATATTATTATCTATAATACTATACTTAGCTTTTATATAGGCTACTAGGTTAAACTAGGCTTAGATAGTTCTAGAATTCTTGTAGAGAGCCCTCTTATAGTCGTACTTGCGATTAAACCGCGTTACAAGCTTAGATCGACGTTTAACGAACGTGCTAGACTAGTTTTGTCTAACCTAGTCTAAATTACGCTTAGCGCGTAAGGAATTGGCTATATTAGCGACGTCTACAAGCCTAGAGGGAAATCCGCGCGTAACAAGCTTAAGTATATGCTTAATAATTACGTCTTTCTTAAGCTTAGTTAGATTCTTTAATTTAGACTAGCGATCTACCTATAGAGTCTATCCTACGCGTTATTACCTTAGTATAGATTAATTAACGTTATAGATAACTAGCTGTAGCGCGTCGTAAAGAGAGATTCGCGTTTTGTTTAAGAGCTTAAAGGGCAAGCTAAATTTAACACTTATTTAAAGGCTCTATCTAATGTAGTTAGGGTGGCATTAGATAGAGTAGGTATATTAGTGGGGGCTTGGCAAAAGTGTCTTACGAACCCGTGTGGCTCACGAACCTGTGAGGTACGTTAATAAAACAACTCTTTAAAATATATTCGTCTAACAAGTTCTAGCTATAAATATTTAGCATAACCTTAAACGCAATAATATTATTAGATTTTTTAGAGATAGTTATAATTATTCCTAATTAGCGCTTCTAGAAGCAATATAGCTATAAGATACTACATTACCTTACGACTATATCTTTTTTTCTCTTACGGAGATAGTAAAGATATAGAGACTAATTAAAACTCTTTTAAAGAAATAACTAATAACATTACGTTACCTATTATTGCGATTATAGTCGTTAGCGATTACGGCTTCACTCTTACACGTAGATACGCAACGATTTTAAGCAACCCTACCTTCCGTACGTAACTTAGCGCGAGCAGTCAGCTGTAGAGGAATTAATATAATTAGTCTATCTTCGATCTTATAATAACTACACTTTTAGAATGCTACCTACAGTAGGGAAGCCGCAATTGCTAATCACTGTATATCCCAGAAGCGAGTGTATTCCAACACAAGCGACTGTAAGTAAGCGGAGATATCGCAACAGTAAGCTCCAAGACTAGATTTTAAATTCGAAATATTGCGCCATTATATAGATAAGTTTGCGATCTAGACGCGTAAGAAAGATAGCTATCTTAACTCTAGAACGCGACCGCGACCGCGAAGCAACATCCCTACTAACTAAGCTACTAGCACTACTAAAGAGGCGCGTAAGAAATACTATTAAGTAAAATAAATACTACTATAGATAACTATTACAGCTAGATCTATTAGCTAATAACTCTAACACTATCTAGATTAAAAGTAGCTAACTTATCTATTAAGCTAGAAAGAGCACTACTACTAATAAAGATCTACTTACCGCGTTAACTAAGATTATCTAGTAGTAGAGTAAAACGATCTAGAACCTTAAACGCGAAATAAGAGAGATTAGAAAGAATTAGTAAGCTATTATTAACTATAATATAAAACTTATTAACGAAATTACTAAGTTAAAAACACGCGTTAATAACCTTATAGTAATAACCTCTAGTACGCGTACCTAGGCTAAGATAGCGTCTATAGGCGTACTTATAGAACTAAACACTATAGCCGCGCTGCTAGTAAGCTAGTAGTATACTAATAGAACTAATCTCGCTTCTATTAACGTACTTAGCGTTACTATAGATATCTCTAGAGTAGATAGTAAAAATAGTAGATTATTAGTAAAAATAGTTAGAGAAGCCATTAAAAAAAAGATACGCATAATAGAGAACTAAGAAAACTAGCGATACTAGGCAGTTACTATTAACTATATAATCTAGAGCTAGATTAGGATTATATATAGAGATAAAAGTAAGTACTAGCTAGTTAAGAAAGTAGTAAAGAAGATTAGCGTAGACTTGCACGTACTACGCGATAAACTCTACCTAGTTAAGATTAATAATATTAAGAGAATAGTAGTATTAAACGAGAAAAATAAGATTAGAGTAGAAGTAGTAGAAGCTTTTAGCAAGAAGAATAGAACGATAGTTACTAAGATTACCTAGCTTAGTAAGAGAGATATTCTAAAGGCGTATAGCTCTATAGTAGTGTACGTAACTAAGAAAAGTAACGTAAGAAGGCTTATTATAGAAGGCTTCTTCTATATAGGTAGAGAGTCTAGTATAATAAGCGCATTTAAGTAGCGACTACGACTAGGGTAGTACTATAACTACTAAGAGCTTAGCTATAAAGTATATTAGTATTAAAAGACGTAGAAATATAGAAGATACGTAAAAGAGGGCTACTACTGTGCCAGTGTACAGTGTGACTAGTCAGGTGACGCATGTCATCTGACCAGTCACCTGCCTGGTCACGTGCTTGAGTCTGATAGTATATGTAGTTCTTCTAGTAGATAGAGAGAGAACAACAACCTCACGACAGGACGAACTGTCTACTCTTCGATTTTACCGATGTCAAGAATACAACTTTCTCTCTTCACTCTTCTCTCCTCTTAGTGACTGCTACAGTGACTAGTCTATTATCGTCCACTTAAGTAGGTACTGTGGCCTCGTACTAAATACACCCTTACAAATGGCGAAGCCCAAGGGGCCACAGTCACTTACTTGGTGGACGATACGACCAGTGCACTCAGGTTGCGAATACTTCAAGGATACGACGACGACTATGGACGACCTGGGGACTAAGCTGGACCCTGAGAGGGTTCACCGCTCCCCTAGTGAGCTCGGCGACACTTCGGTAAGAT
>JAODYB010000066.1:0-44569 GCA_026262435.1 Curvularia spicifera
AAGTGGGAAAGTGCAACTGTCCCTTTAATTTTAGATAGCTTTCGATCGATAGCCTCGCCTTTCCCCTGCCCTCTCTTCGGAGCTTGTTGGAGGGCGTAGACAGGGAACGCTCCGTGATGTAGGACCTAATGCGCAATGCCTTTCGGCAGAAAACCAGAAATCGCTATCACAGTTTGTGTCCATGGCCCTAAGCTGCCCTGACACGGTGTTACAACGAGACAGCGTGAATATCAGGGGCCAGCCAAAGGCTTTAACACCTACCACCAACAGAGGCATGGCCCAAGATGGAGTCAAATGTAAGTGCCGAGGTGACCGATTTCTGGCCATAGCACGCTCGATGACGTGTACAGAAGCTAGAAAGCTAATTCTAGCACTCGCGCGCGTAATGGTGGATGGCGCATGGGCGGCCAATGGCCACCTGCATGGCGTATCGGGACATGTGCTATCGAGCGAGGCAGAGAACGTTCCGTCTAATGCCCACAGAATGGCCTTCCCTGTTATATGGACCTGTTTTGGGCCCAGCGAAGGCGCTGCTGACGTTGCTCGTAAGACAGAAAAACCAGAGGCTGAGCGGGGTAACACTAATGCCAAGTATCGTGTCACGCGGGAGACGTTAGTCCAGAAAATCTAGTACACTAATTACAGTAGTGCACGGGAAAAGGAAGATGGAACTCTAAGTTGGTGCTCAATTGAGGACGTTAAGAGGCTTGAAAGCAGGAGCCAGAAACCGGAACCGTGCCCCAAGTTCTAGAAGGGAGCCGAAAACGGATTCCAGGCTGCAGAGCGCCATGGTGGCGTGCAAAAGAACCTAGAAACAGGAGCAAAGCACTCAACCACGGGAAACGCAAACTCGGATCCATCTGACGTACCGTATGTATTGTAGCATCTAGATCCCGATTTTGGTTCACACAGACTAGATTAAATGAATCGGCTAGCCAGGTCTCTAAGAAAGCGGCATAATCATAACTTCCCAGCAGCAATCACAGCTACTAGCACGCGCAAAGGCACGACGAGCCGCAAACAACAACTACCAGAAGCTATCTAAGACCCTCTACGAAAAATTGGCGAAGCTGTGCCAAGAATACGACACAGATATCTACTTCCTAGCCCATCGTAATAGCCGCTTTAACGGATTTGTATCTAAAAATAAAACAGGCCAGCCCTAGCTCCCGCCAGATCAAGACACACTTGTAAGCTTCCCGTTATTAGCAACTATCAAGGACTAAATCGATTCAAGGACAGAGCATATCCCCCGCCGGTGATAAAGTCGCCGTCAAATTTCCTTCGAGCTCGTTGTAGACGAGCTCAGGACACCTCTTACAAACCGGGTTGTGAAGCGCCATATAGCCTCAGCCCATTGGCAAACCTAAATTGTACCATAAACAAAGCTGCATCTAGCGACCTATCTCCATCAAAGAAGTAGTAAGGCATAATGTTAGAATCAACACCTAGCAGTCTAGTGAGCAATGAAATACAAAGCAGTCATTAATACTCTCATTCTCGCTACATTAGCTAAAATGTCTAGCCTTCTTCGTTAATGAGACGCTAGACCACTATAGGCTTAGTGTCGATGAGTGAGAACTTAGAACATGAATGATTATTCTCACCGCATCACAGCAACTTCGACGGCAATTAAGCTTCAACGCGTCGTCTATGGTAATGTTTTCCTTACATTCCGCAAAACATGTAACTCACCTTAACATAGCTTCACGGCATCAGAGTCAAAGGTGCCTGAAAAGCATTCAAGCCAGCAATAAATGAGATCACTGAAGTGTGTATACCCATCATTCGTCAAGTCTTACTCATATCAGCTACAGCACTACTAACCTCCCCAAGTCACACATGCTCTCTTTTTCCCGCATTGCATACAGTCCAAAGCTGATGTCCGTCGTCACTTTCCTCCTTCACTCTCTTAAGAATGCTTCTTTGTCGACATCTCTGCATCTGATCCTTTGTTTTGCCGACATCGTTTCTCAATTCATCTTTCAGCTCTTCTAGGCATTTTATGACGTATTTGATGCTGTTCGCCGTCTCCTCCACGCCTTCCTTTAATTGGGTGAGGTGTGAGTCGACCTGAGTGACTGTCAACAGCACCCTCTCTATCGCAACACACTCGGTCAATCAGGGCCTAGGACTGTTCGAGAAGACATACCAAGCTCAGAATATGGGGATGAATCCGCTGTACGACGTGGCCGGCCTCTCATAAGCCCTTTATCCATTCTGTCGTCCTGGGCATTCTTTTTGCATTCTGGTGCTGACTGCGAAGAGTGAGAAGCCGATCGAACAGAATGCTGGCTGTTCTCTATCTCAGCCGCTCCAGTTGACTCGTCGGAATCATTTGCAGTGAACTAAGGTGCGTCCCTAGGTAACGAGACACCTAGTATAACGAGACACTTTTTGATCTGGACCTTCGGCGTCAGGCCAGCGCTGCTATATAAAGTTAAGCTTAACGCGTATCAATTCTATAGCTGCTGCTCTTCTAGCATATTAGCCTCCGATGCTAAAAAGCACGTCGTTGACCGTGCTATCGCTCGTTCTATTAATGCTATCGACTAACTCTTATCTAACACCCCCCTGCTCCTCCGCGATAGTATATTTCTGCAAATAGCTCGGTAGGCTAGAAAAGAATCCAGGATAGTAAAGATTAAGATTACAGTCTTAAAAAGTCGATTTAGAGTAATAAATATAGATCCCGGCAGTTTCTCCGCGTGAACGACAAGATCGTCAAAACGCGTCCCACTAGACGTGCGCTATTAGTAGTACTTGGCATACAGTAGCGTGCTGAGATATCTGCGTGCCACACCGCGCACTATGGCTGGGAACTGCAGCTCTAAGCACTCAGCCCTAGGTTTTCCACTGCACAGACGGACGTTGGTTGGGGAGCAGATGCTTGTAACTAATCACAATGATTTCGGATAAGGATCCCGTGCTGTATCCACAATATGCGGTCTGCTCAAGATGGCAAATTCAAGGCGGTGAGAGCTTCGCTAAGGCTGCAGTGCATTTGAAAAGGCTGGTGTAATTCTCAACGATAGGTCGATAATGGGCATGAAGCCTTCCGTTTGCAGCCCAACCATTAGCACTTGACGCCTACCATGCAGGATCTGGGCCACCCACTCCGGGTACCGCTCTAGCCCTGATCTCTCGAGGAAGCGGGCGGACCTCGTGGGCTTCCTTTTTCGACGGCCCATTGACGCCACAGTCTATGCCAACTAGATTAGCTCCAAAGACGAAAGGACGAGTATCCTTAGCCATTAACGCGGCATGATGTGCATATGCAGGAGTATGATTTCAAGTAGCCCACGGAGGAGAAGGTATAAGTACGGTGCCAATACTACCGCAACTTAAGACCTCACCCTGTATGATCTTGTTCCCCACTACTAGGCTTCTTATATTATCCAGGGCTCACTTCTTTCCTGTATTATCTTCTTAGAAATTAGATGATCATTCCTTTTAGAAACACCCCAAGTTCGACTGATTCCTTCCCACTAATATGTCTTACTCGGGTTCGTGGAAAGAAGGCGATGGGGACTTTTTGCTCGTCGTATCTGGCGCGACCCGCTACGCCCAATATTTGGCGAGATGGCAAGAGTTCAAAGATCATCTTCGTAAAGTGGTCAAGGAGCAACCAGGTTAGGCCGAAGTATATTCTAGTCAAGGCCACCGAAGAGGGGAGATGCAGGGATGGTGTCGAATAAGAGACAGAGAAGATGCGGATGCGGTGTTTAGTATGTGCTCCCGGCTCTTAACAATGTAACAGATCATTAACTCGAATTCTAGAGATCTATTATCTAGCTAAAGGCATGCTAGTGCATGTCTGGGAAACCAGCCGTAAGGGTGACGGTTACCGGTTAATTCGGTATAACTGTTCTACTGTATTTCCCGAGATCCTAGAAGGTGGCCACTCCACTAGACGCTGCGGCATCGACATTAGAAGAGTCAACTAGTTAAGTGTTGGTCGAACGGCATCTGCCGTAATTTCGGCCCCATATGTGCCAGCACAGTCTAGCTACCCGTACCCTATGTACCCACAGATGCAAGCCTATTCGCAACCGCAGCAGCAGCAACCAGGATATGGCCCTGTTCCAGTCTACCCTACTTATAGTATGTCAAGCCCACCGCTCTACTTAAGTAGCACTAACGGAATGCCCGTTAACATCTAAGGGGGAATCCTACTCACAGAAGCCCGTGGTATTTTCATCCGAAACTTGAGCTACAAATGCACCATGGAGGATCTTAATGCTTTGTTGTTGCAAACAGTAGGGTGTGCTATCGACATCCAGTTCCTTCGAGACAACAAGACAGGGGTTTTCAAAGGCACCGCTACTGCTAAGTTTGCCTCGAAGGAATTGGCGCAGCACGCGGTAAAAACCTTAAACGGCGAAGTTTACATGGGAATGACGCTACACGTGCGCATAGACACCGATACTACTGTCGTGGGGCAGACCGAGCCTGTGGTCGTAAACGGGTCATACAGGGTGAGTTTAACAAAACAACTCTTTGAAATATGTTCATCTGACAAGTTCCAGCCATGAATATTTGGCATGACCTTGAACGCGATAATATTGTTGCATTTTTCGGAGATGGTTATAATCATTCCCAATCAGCGCTTCCGGGAGCAACATGGCCATGAGATACCACATCACCTCACGACCATATCTTTTTTTCTCTTACGGAGATAGCAAAGATATAGAGACCAATTGAAACCCTTTCGAAGAAATGACCAATAACATTGCGTTGCCTATTGTCGCTGTTACAGTCGTTAGCGATTGCGGCTTCACTCTTACACGCAGATGCGCAACGATTTTGAGCAACCCCACCTTCCGTACGTAACTTAGCGCGAGCAGTCAGCTGCAGAGGAATCAACATGATTGGTCCATCTTCGATCTCATGATGACTACACTTTTAGAATGCTGCCTGTAGTGGGGAAGCCGCAATTGCTAATCACTGTATATCCCACTAGTTTCTCCGCGTGGACGACAAGATCGTTAAAATACGCCCCACTGGACGTGCGCTATTCGTAGTACTTGGCATGCAGTAGCGTGCTAAGATGTCTGCGTGCCACCCCGCGCACTATGGCTGGGAACTGCAGCTCTAAGCACTCAGCCCTAGGTTTTCCGCTGCACAGACGGACGTTGGTTGGGGAGCAGATGCCTGTAACCAACCATTATTATTTTGGATCAGAATTCCGTGCTGTATCCACAATTACTTTGCTCTTCTAAACATATATGCTTGGTAATTCTTCATTCTGTACGAAGCAAGCGCCTTTCGCCAGATTCTATCCTAGGATGAAATTGGCTGACTACATGGGCTGCATACACTATGCAGACTGATTTGCTGCCCATGTGCTATATCTCTACGCATCATCTATGATACAGACCATTCTTTCTTAGATGCACAGCAACTCGGTAAACTATGCCGTTGGCACTAAGTAGTCTAAAACTATTGGGCCGGTATTAACATCCAGCCTGTTATGTTAGGTACAATAAACGAAGCGAAAGGCGCATCCTTTGATGTGCAGCGGCATAAGCTACAATAGGTTGAGATCAGGACTAGAACTTTGTGGAGAACGACAGTAGCGGGAAATGGCTTGCAGGTGCTGATTTCGCAGAAAAGATAATGGAAGATACGTGTGAGGAGGTGCTGTCCTCTAAGACGTAGGAACAGGCATCGCGGGCGATCTTGTATCAGGTGAATTCAACGGACTACATAATCGTTCTGGGTAAGTGGCAAAAACAAGTCTGAGTACTTATGCACTAGGCTTTCACATGGATTCAAAGATAGAAGAATGCACATCGCAAAATTCCAAGCCTTGAAACCAGTATGTGCGACTACACTCAAGTGATTTATGCATGTTGGCACAACAGATATATTATTTCAAGGTGGTGTATAGAGTACAAGAAAACTGAGAAAAGGTGCCCAGTCAACCTTACTGCAATGTGCTTTAAAACCTTTCAAAAAATCCTGGGATAACGCGCTAATGCTGATCAGACAGTATCGAATGGCTGAAAAATGTCCAGACTGCGATCCGCAGAAGTCGCACCCGTTACAATCAACAGGAATGATTCTCTCTTTGACGAAGGGACGAGGAGTTGAAGGCCAACCGCCGTCCACGTTAGAAGGTAGCGATCGTCGTGGGGTGACGATCACGTGATGTACCATCCTGCTAAGGGTGGGACGGCAGTGAGGTTGGGGGTGGACGTGCCATCGCATACCTCCACTAAGGGCGCAGGGCCAAGGTATAGATGGGATGTCAGGACCTGAGGTAACGGGTATAAAGGGTGGATGGATTTCATTAAGTACACTCATTGTGGTTAACCCATAACTTCTCTTCTTACCCAGATCGATATTTAGTTATCTGTCGCACACTTAGGTGGGGGGATGTGTGGTAAGAATAATTATGTGTATTACTTGTCTCCGCTATCTACCATCTTCACTTATGTGTAGTGCATAGCTATTTGTTGCAAATTGCGCAGCTGTCGAAAGCATAAACTTTGTTAATAATACTAATCTACTGATTAACCGTGGATTGCCCGATAACCTCTATATAAGCAGATGAGACGACGCAGATAATAATGAATCAATCCTCTACACAATTATCCTCACGCACCAAAGAGTGCGACATTATTGCTTATTTTTGTTGAGGTTGATACGGCACGGGATCCTTATCCGAAATCATTATGATTGGTTACAGGCATCTGCTCCCCAACCAACGTCCGTCTGTGCAGCGGAAAACCTAGAGCTAAGCGCGTAGAGCTGCAGTTCCCAGCCATAGTGCGAGGTGTGGTACGCAGACATCTCAGCACGCTACTGCTACCAAAGCTCGCTTAAGACGCATGACCGGTCAGCCGCATTGTCACGACCCTACCGTCTACGCGGAGAAACTGCCGGGATATACTTATATTACCCTAAATCGACTTTGTAAGGCTGCAATCTTAATCCTTACGATCTTTACTTCTTTTTTTGCCTACCGAGCTTTTCGAAGATCTATACTGCCATAGAAAAACAGGGGGTTTTAGAGGAGACTTGGGAGACGGCCTCAACAGAACGAGCGACAACACAGTTAATAACGCACTTTCCAACGTCAGAGGCTGACGTACTAGGAAACCAGTAGCTACAGAATCGATATGCGTTAAGCTTGACTCTTTATAGCAGCGCTGGCTTGACGCCGAAGGTCTAGAAGGAAAAGTGTCTCGTTACACAGGGTGTCTCGTTACCTAGGGACGCACCTTAGTTAGTTAGTATGCTTAGCAATAGATCGCATCAGTCTAGCATCGATATACACACCATGTCTTGGTATAGCGTCGGATCTTCGACGGTATCTTGAGAACCCATCTTGAGGAGGCAGATGCGTTTATAGGGTTTTAAAGAGAGGATATTCTAGGAAGTGGAGGAGTAATTTATCTTAGAGACTTAAGGCAAGAGGCCCCTTTATGTTCCACTTTTTACTGCTTAGCTAATGTCTAGCATTATCTGCACCCTAGGGTTTTAGTTTTAGAGAAGTAATGGACATGTTACCTTGCTTGCCCGCTCGTGTACGGCCTGCGATAGCGCACGGTACTTAGGGCTGTGTAACGTTAGTCCCTCTCCCTCTTATGGATAAGATCCATGCAGCACTGCCGAATCTCTTGTACTTATGGTTTCCTTCGTGTTAGTTTCCTACTACTTTGTAAGCCCGAACCCTTATTAACTGCTTCATGGACTATGAAGATTTTATCAATCGGTAACTGCTGTGTTCTTGCGTATAGAAATTGTACAAGCCTATCCGACGTTAGAAAGTATGTCACTTAAGCAATTGGCTATGGCAATTCCCTTCTGTAGCAGTTAACGGACAGCGCCAGCTACGCCACTACCGGGCATTATGATGCTGCCGGCGCTCCAGTTTGGCAATAGGGAACCTGGTAATATTCCTGGTTTGCTGTATCCCCTGGCATTGCAGGAGCAGTGGTTTCCAAATTTCATTAAAGCTTATAGAAAACGCGGCCAGCCCGACTACGGATTCATGCGGCGTTACTATGTGCGGCTTCAAGGGGAAGCTGTCTTCCTAGAGGGTAGGGTGCGGTTAGGCGCAACGCAGGTGAGGCACCGTAGTACACTGCACAGCCTTTCCCGTTCTTTCACTCCTATGAATAATTATACTAGGTAGCCCTGAGACATCAGGTATGCCTCGTTCATGCGATACGCCTGTTGGCGCTGGGCCTCGAACACTTACAGTGAACATGCTCGGCAAGTGAGGCATATTAATCCCCGAATCTAGTATATGAGCGGTTCTCTTCCTATATAGATGCTGCACAGATCTTCTTTCTTCGATATGACTTCGTTCCTTATTAGCTTTACTCCTTGCTTTTCTATTGGGCTCCTGCTGAGCGTGGTGCTTATATATCGCGATGTCCAGCCTCACAAACCGAACAGGATAAACGAGAGGTTAGGGCATCCCTACTTCTGGGAGAGAATTCTGTCTGCTCTCCTCGGCATTTGTTAAGCAGGTTTGTCAGTAGCTTATATAACTGCAATTGTGTTCGCGCTTCGCTCGAAAGGCGAGATGTATTGGGTTGACATAGCTGTATGATGCAACCTCCAGCTTCTCGCTGGCACAAATGTAAGAAAATCTAAGTAAACTCTTCGGACTTGCTGATTTATGGAATAACTAGCTCGCCCAGATCCTGCGTGTTTTGATGTTTCCCCGCTGGGCTATATAGTTGGCATACATGGGCACCATCTTGACGGCGCCGAATATCGTTTATCCTCTAAGGTAAGAAATGCGACTTTAACTTTCCTATTCTTCTAAGCAAAACAGGGGCAGCAATAATTGCTGTGCTTACGACTCGGAACCACTTTATCTCCCTGCAGTAGCATCACTCCTATCCTTAGCAATTTCACGTGGTCGGCTAGAAGATTATGAGAGTTCAGGGTCGGAACAAGATAGCTTGGGATACAAGCGATTGCTAACCGTTTTCATCATCACAAACGCAACTGCCGGATTATGCTAGCTGTGTGGAGCCATCGTCATTTATAGTATATCGCTCGTCGGGAGTGAGATAGAAACTAGCCTATGCTAAGGAATTTATCTGGTAGGTCCTGATCATCGTTGTTACGCAATCTGACCGCGGACAGGCTTGTACAGTGTCACAGTTGCTGTGTCCTCTCGCTTTCTGCTTAGCTGTAATTAAGCGCCGAATTATCGAATCTTTTAAATCTCTGATGCGCAAAGTACAATCAGCAAATATGAGTGGTGGCAATATTGAGGGTGCAATGAGATTGGACAGCCTATAGAACGTTGCGAATTTCGCACGAAGACAGGCGCAGGAGCTTGGGAAGGCCTTTGCAGTCGACATGGCGGAGTGACATAAATTCAAGCTTGATCTTAGCCCGGTTCCTTTTGACATTAGTGACGGACTGAGAAAGCGTTTAGAAATGGAGGGGGGAGGGAAGAGGAGGGGTTGGCAGAAATCACATCGAGCTTTGATAGAAGAGTACTACAAGGCCTATCACGTCGACATAATTCAATGTGGAGCCAACAATCACCCTTGGAACCTACCCAGCTATCGCGTCTCGCCTTAAGAGTGGCGATGTTACATAATGTCGGAACAGATTCGTGCATAAACTTCACACTGCTCGATGAAAGAGACTCCATCACTCACACGCTATGGCGTTAAGACATTTATATCGATGACGGCTGTCTGCCTTGTAGATTAGACTCGCCGAGCCTTTTATTCGACTAGGAAACGCCATCGCAAGCTGCGCATTAATATCGACCTGTACGAGCGGAGCAGCTTCCACAACTCGTACGTTATGGTGGCAGGACATTTATGCAGATGAAGGGTGTCTGCCTTGTAAGCAGACTTATCTGCCCTCCTATTCGATTAAGAACAGTCTGGCAGGAGCTGTTCGAGTTACTAGCGGCATAAAAATTATGCACACGACGTCCAAAGCCGCCCTGGGCACATGATGTGGTAGGATGGGAATGTCTGATTCGACCGATGAAGAATAGAGATGGAAGTAAGACCGTAGCTATGTCTCACTACACCTAAAGAGGCTACTAGTAGAGCATTGAAGCGCTTTCTGTTGTCTTGACAGGGACCACGGCGTGGTGGCAGAGGTGGATGGAACAGTTTTAGCTCTATAAATAGATCAGCAACGGCATGTGTCCACAGGTGTACTACAGTATAAAGCTAGCGCCCTTCCTGTATTTTGTCTGTACAACATGAATCCACAAGACTGGACCGCTTTCTTCACTCCTGGGTTTGACGACTTGGACACCTTCCTTTAAATGGAGGTATATAGATGGACCTGCGGTCCTACTAACACACTCGACTCTGTAAGTCTCTATTAATTGCCGTGATCTGATGTTGCTAACGTTTGAATAAAGAGCATGTTTTTTCAGTCAGAATTCTAAGCAGACGACCCGAAGATAGGCTGCACGCCGGGGCAAATCTCCCTAGCCGAAACTCTTGGAATCGCAGAACTTAGGAAGGAACCTAGAGTGATGCTTACTTTGTCTGACATCTCCGCCATTTCCTTACCGCCACAAGCCGGAGAGTCGGGTCGGACATCGTCACTCTAGGCTTTCATGCCCGGCCACTAGGACGTCTAAGCGATTTCGCAAGAATCTCTCAGTCTCTCTACTACCTATGTTATTGCGAACTTCGAGCCGGCGGAAATGAAGCAAGAAGTTGGCGACCTTGGGCCGAAGAACAAGATAGGAATAGTATACGAGCAACACTCCTACGTGGAGAAGCTTAGCACATTTAGAAGTAATAACGAAGTCATTGCCGAGAAAACCTAAATGACAAATTCTTCCCTTGAAGATTAAGCTATGGATAGCGTGAAAGATAACCTAGCTACAGAACTATGCCAGCTAGCAACCCCCAAGTGTGTTCTTGAGCAAGCCGCAGGCTAAGGTCCTAGTTTAGGAAGTCCCACATTTCTATCCCTTCGAGAATAACTTATTAGTTGGGAGGCCGACAAACATGGGGTTAACATGGCCGCTAACTAGCTATAAGAGGCACAAGCAGAGCCTAAGGCCCCGAGGATGCCAACTAGCTAGTAGAAACACTTACCTGTTCTCTAAACCGTAGGGAGGCGGGAAGGCCATCCGAGCCACCCGTAAGCCGTGCGAATAGTGGGTAGATTGAGTAACTACGCCTATGTTTGAGCCTTGTAGACAGCAGGAAGGCCGACCTAGTACAGAAGCCACCTACAACCCCTTTAGACGATAAGAAGGCTGAGTAGCCCCGTAAGCTACCTGTGAGCCTCGCGGACGATGAGGAGCCTAACTAGGCACATGCGCCATCTACGACCGATGTAGATAATGGGAAGAAGCACAGGACGCCAGAAGCATTGCGAGCGCTTAGTTAGGAGGATGCGAAAGTGGTGACTTCCTCCGCGCCTTTGGTGTCTTTATCGACTAAGAAGCAACGTGCCGAGAGCACTAACGCAAGTAAGATGGCTCTTAATGTTAGTCTCTTGAAACGAGTAAATACTTCTAATCCAGTTTCGACAGAGGTTGCACTGGAACCTGTCCTTCCCAAACGACCTGCGCCCTTGGCACCTAAAATTATCATTCGAGGTGGTAGTCTTGATGAACCGATCGTTATTGATGCATCTAATAACGAACAGGGAGAAGAGGATTTAGACAATTTAGAGCACGGGAAACGCCTCTTAGCATCACGCCGTGTTCGATCTAGAGCACAGCAAGCTGATGGAGTTGTCTTGTGGACCGACCTAAAAATTGAGGAAGAATTCTTAAGCAAAACGAGAGCCATCTGGTACCACATCCAGTCGCAGTGGATGGAAGTGCGACAATTGCCTGGCCTAGAAGGTATGCTGAAGGTTGCGCAATACAACAACTTCATTAACATAATAGCTAGCAACTTAGTCGAAAACGGTATGCTGGCCCACGACGATGTCATTATGCTGCGCGATCGCTATAAGCGAGTGGCAAATCAGGCCCTGTCCAAGCTTTCGTCTAGGAGCGACCGCAACCTTGTGCGCAATTTAAGGAGATCTATGAACTGATTTTACGACAATTCACAAATAGTGAAACTCATTATGGATTACCCTATGAGGGATGATGAGGAGGACGTCGACTACAGGCCTGTTAAACGTCGTAGATCTTGACGTTCGACGATCATTTCGCTTTGTACATTTGAAGTTGGGTTGTAGTGACATGTAGACGAAGGAACCGCAATGGCGAAGGTGTATATACATGAGTTATGATAGTCCCGGGGGGACTTCTTGCTTGGTATCATTTTTGCACGGTTTACATCGTTGTGAATCGATTGGTCTTGCAATCGCATGTTCACTTTGATAGGCCAAATATAGAGTGGCCATGATCTGGACTCCTTTCGATATAACTTAGACTCATTTCGTTACTACTCGGGATGACCACTCGGTATGGCTTCACTCGTAATAGAACCGTACGATGAGGCTGCTGAAATTTGTCTCCCGCCAAAGTACCGAATCGCTTTATCTTCACACAACTCAACGCCATAAAGGTTGTAAATGACTTTTAAAATGTCAAAAAACTACTTATGAACTTAGGTGCTCACAGGCAACACACTTAGTAGAACCAACAAAACCTGCGCAAATGGCCGCTGTCGATGCTTGTATACTCCAGCCATTATTATGCACGACAGACACAGCCACAGACACATCTGAGCACGCTACTGCAGCCGCTGCATGCCAAGAGCAGCTAGATATTAGTACCCTGCTGCGAGTTTCTTGGCGATAATGTTCTACGCGCGGAGAACTTGCCGGAATGTATGTCCTTTATGATAAGTTGAACTTCGGAGCCTGCGGTCTCCGTCTTTAGCAACTGTGCTTCCTGTCTGCCGCCCCAAACTCTCTACAAACATACGTCGTCGCGAGTAGATAGGGGGTTACTAGTAGGGGGATGATGAACGCTAGTAGAACGACCAACAGCACGTCCAACACTGCACTTTCTCTACTCGGAGGCGAGTATACTTAAGGAGCAACAGCTATAGAATACAACCGCGTCGAGCTTAATCTTGTAT
Organism: Curvularia spicifera; assembly: GCA_026262435.1. Taxonomy (NCBI): domain Eukaryota; kingdom Fungi; phylum Ascomycota; class Dothideomycetes; order Pleosporales; family Pleosporaceae; genus Curvularia; species Curvularia spicifera. The sequence goes on from JAODYB010000066.1 coordinate 13,017, forward strand.
AGGTTCTGTGGCGCGATTCCGAAGGTTCGGACGAAAAAGTGTCTCGTCACACAGTGTGCCTCTTCACTCAGGGACGCACCTTACATGGGCTGCATATACTATGCACACAGATTTGCCACCAATATGCCATATCTCCACATATCGACTGTGATACAGAACGCCCTTTCTTAGGTGCATAGCAACGCGGTAAACTATGCCGTTGGCACTAGGGTGTCTGGAACTGTTGGGCCGGTGTTGACATCCAGCCTATCATGTCAGGTACAACAAATGAAGTGAAAAGCGCATTCTCTGATGTGCAGCGGCATAAGCTGCAATAGGTTGAGATCAGGACTAGAACTATGTGGAGAACGACAGTAGCGGGAAATGGCTTGCAGGTGCTGATTTCGCAGAAAAAATAATGGAAGTGTAAGCAGTTCAGTATGAGCAGTATATTGTATTGTGTATATATGATGCTGAAAGCAAGTTTAAATACAGCGTTATTAGTCAGTGGACAATCACGTGACTATACATAGTACTTCTGGGCTTACAGAAAGATACGTGTGAGGAGGTGCTGTCCTCTAAGACGTAGGAACAGGCATCGCGGGCGATTTTGTATAAGGTGAATTCAACGGACTACATAATCGTCCTAGGTAAGAGGCCAAAATAAATCTAGATATTTATGCACCAGATTTCACGTGGATTTAATGAGAGAGAAATGCACATCGCAACATTTCAAGCCCTGAAACCAGCAGATATATAGGTCGTTGGCTAGACCATGAACTGCATTATTTTGAGAGCTGTGAAACAGATCAAGCTCGCATTTATCAAGCTGAAGGACCTACATCTAGGGGCTTATTGGCGCTTTTGGACGCACAGGTGATCGGCATGAAGTCTGTTGATAAGCTGATCAATGTCATCGCGACAGGTACTTATGCAGCCAGGGATGATTGCGTACAACCCCGAGCACCCACAACCCTGCCGTGCGCTGGTACTCGGATGTACAAACAACATAGTTAATATGGCTGCCTTTGTCGCGACGCGAAGGCATTTCCGAGCAGTTGCCTAATCGGCGCGGTTCTAGTCTATCTAAAGGAACTAAGGAAGTGCCTCACGTTCGGTCGGCTCTGTTTGTAAAGTCCAACTATGCGACGGCAGCGTTACTATACCCTGTCACATACCCTATAAGGTGGCTTTTAATACTGATAGTTGCCGAGTGGACAGGCTTCTGTGGAAAGGATGCGAGCCAGTGCGCTGAATCGAGCTAGGGCGATTAGGGAAAGCTTGCGCGAAGCAAGACAGGGGCTGGGATAGAACATCAGAGCGGAATCCGTGCATGCATGATAAGGTGATGCTACAGAAGCGCATTGACATAAGAAAATGATATGTATATCTCGCATGAGCCGAAGGCACGTACGCATCATATTGCAGGACTAGGAATGAACGAATGTCGCACTCTCTAGTGCATGAGGAAATTGTACGTAAGATTGATTGACTATTATCTGTGTCATCTCATCTGCTTATATAGAGGCTATCGGGCAATATACGGTCAATTGGTAGGTGGTATTATTAAGCAAGTTCATGCTTTCGACAGCTGCGCAGTTTGCAACAACGAACCTACTAACTCTTTCTTTAGTACACTATCTGTATCTGATAGAGCGATCAAGTCTAGTAGTAGGCGAAAAACCCCCTATCTAGTGCAACAACGTGTTGGGGTACATCTAGCGTAAGAGGAATTATGGCATGCAATAAATGCAGAGCTCTTAAGAGAAAGGTACCAACTATCGCTTGATCCTTGTTGTCGAGAGCTTACCTAATAATCACTAGTGTAGCGGTGGTCGACCAAAATGCAGCTATTGTTGCTCTAAAGATCAGGACTGCATCTATACTGAGTCCGAGAACTCGCTAATCTATTATCAGCGACGTCTTAAGCAGATTACTAGCGAGCTAGACAAGATCAAGTCACTTTTGTACCCGCTCGCTACCGCACGCAACCGAGAAGCTGCCGCTGCATGGGCTATGGAGCTCGAAAAACATGGGCTTCAGTATTGCACAGCTGCAGATATAGAGCGCTCGCTTTCTGTGAGTTATATTACTAGCATTCTTAACTAAGTACGAGCTGCTGACAGAGTAAATGACAGTCATCGACCAAAGACCTACAGTGTACAACGGCCTGCCCTGCGAGCGAAGCCGAGCACGTCCGACTTGACTCGACGAAGAAGCTAACTTGTTGTCTTATCCTCGCCAATATGTAAACGCCCGCACTATTCCACATCTGCGAAGCTGCTGACTAGCTGCAGTTCTCGAGACCCCCAACCTCCCTCGACAGCTAGTGTTTCCAATGCGCCTAATAATGTCCAAGAGCAGGGGGGATCAGCCAGTTCAGTATGCGACAGCAGCTACTGCCACCGAAGCCCTGGGGAGGAGCGGCTGGTCTCAAAAGAGGAGGTTGCTGAATCACTATCATGCCAGACCGCCCAAGCTGTGGTCTCACAATGGGTCACCCAAGAACCGCCTTACGAGCTGGAACCACAAACTAGACTAAGATGCGTGGGTTTGGCGGAGCTACAGCTGAGCGAAACTGACGAAAGCTTCGACGAGAGGCGGGTATCAGCCTCCGCGAGTGGCCAGCAGGTCACATGCTCCTCGCCGACGACCGCCTTCTACCGAGGTCTTCAGATTGTAGTGCTTGAGGGCTTTTCTCAATACGCGGATATGCTAGTCCATAACCAAAAGACCGCCATTAATCGGGGTCTAATATACAGAGTAGACGAACCAACCCAGACATATATTGTAGGGTGGCTGGGCCTGCCAGTTCAGATGGCTTGCATCCAGCTAGTGTTACCCTCAAGCAGCACTCAGGATCTAGAGAAGATACCCGCTATCCCTATTTGTCTGGTCAAGAAGCACGATTTGGTAAGGGCGGGGCTAGTCCTAGTCCCTCTACGTACGTGTTGGCGGCTCTCGCGCAGTGGATCGAGATGGATAGACCTGACCTCGCTAGAAGAGAGCTATAGGCAGTTTCTAGAGGAGTACGTGATCTCTGTATCTCTAGAGAACCCTCTTGTTAACGATCAACAGCTTAGCTTGCGTCGCTTCTGCTTGAACGCAGCGGATCAGTACACGGCAAATGTAGCGGAGCATGGCCGGTCGTGCGGCGGATGTTAGACAAGCAAGAGACACTTCTATAGCATAAACCGTCGTTAATTAGATTAGACTAGGGACAATGCGTTTAGGGTCATGTGTTTCATCACCAAGCGCCGCACCCCATCGCATTTAGCCTCTTTGTACCCCCCGAATCACGAGATTTAACACACCCATAGCATCAGAACGCAAAGCTCTTAGGTACTTACACCCTATAAAAGATATATTCTCACATATTTAATCAGATACGCTAGTTACTTGTTATTGGCGGAGAGGCCTGTCAAATAAGTGTGCATTCACCTATTAAACACAAGAAGAAACATAAAGAAGAACTCGTTAACTATCATGTCAGGTACAACAAATGAAGTGAAAAGCGCATTCTCTGTGCAGCGGCATAAGCTGCAATAGGTTGAGATCAGGACTAGAACTATGTGGAGAACGACAGTAGCGGGAAATGGCTTGCAGGTGGTTTCCCCGCTTTATGTTTGGCGCTGACCTGGCGACTACGGTTGTTAGCAATTGCGGCTTCACCTCCACAGGCAGCTGTAAGCCCAGAAGTACCATGTATGGTCACGTGGTTGTCCACTGACTAATAACGCTGTATTTAAACTTGCTCTCAGCATTATATACAACACAACAATATACTTCTTAACTACTCAACTACTTACAGCAGCATTCCAAAAACCAGTCGTCATTAGATCGGCAATTAACCAATCACATCGCCATTTTTGCAGCAAACATCGAGCGCTAAGACCCATACGGAAGGTGGGGGCTGTTCAAACTCGTGCAGCTGGGTGGAAAGATGTAGAGGGAAACGACTACCGAGGGAGCGCAAAATTAAGAAATAGCGACAGGTGTTCGCTGCAGATGTGTTGGAGAAGAGGAAGAGCGAACCCTCTTCTTCTCGTCTCTGGGCTTGTGTTCCGTCCAGCTTCCCGCTGAGGCATGGCCTGATCCCCAACATTCTGATCGAAGGCTGTCCACTGTGTGATTCTCTCTAGTCCGTCTTTTCTTTCTTAGCTTTGCGATAGCTCTCCCACTGTGCTGATGTTAGACTCTGTAATTAGCTTGGCCGTAGCCCTTCTTGATAAGCTGCTATCGTATCAATCATCTGTCGTCCAATCCTATGCTTCTCGCCACTCCGTTATCATGCAACGCATGGACCTCATCAGTCCAGGTTTTGCCAACATAGCAACGAAGGTCTACAGATACGAAAGTATTTACATTCACAGGAAGGCTAGCCAGGACATCTTAACACACGATGCGGCCTTTGTGGGCGCAGGGGGAAGTCGAAGTCAAGGTAAAGCACTCCCAAGGCATCTTCTTCCCCCCCCCCCATGTGGCGCTATCAAGAATAGCAAACGATGTTGACAATAGCTCACTTCAAGCATTGATCGAGTGCGAAAACCAAGCCAGCTACTGTGAGTAGGAAATGAGAAAAGGGAACAGTCCACTCAAAGTAACATGTTCCTCCATTGTCCAGTGTCACCTGCATCTATTGCCGCATGCTAAAACGGATTGCACCATCGAGCAGCCTAGTAGCTACACTTTCCATTTTCTTCGTCATATCGGATATGCTAATCGCGATCGATGCTTTAGCTTGCTCAAAGGCCCCTCGCCATTCTTTGTATTCACTTCTTTCGACTATCGCAATATACAGGCTAGGCTTGCAAGGCTTACCATAAACAATTCTGAGGATTTAGGCAAGGCGGCAGAGCGAAAGATCAGTTAGACTGCTAAGTCTACTATGCGCCTGTTCTCTCTCCGATTGTGACTCTGCGTCTCGAATGGCGAGGACAGGCAAAAAAGTGATGATGTTCTGGACATGAACAGCGGTCTGTTTTTTGAACCCTATGTCTGAGTGGCAACCACCTATAGTCTCTCAAAATGTTGTTCAAGCGAGCATGTTGCCTCGCAGTTCAATTTAAGCTCATGCAAAGTGTATAATGTTCCTCACTCTCCGGTGGTTATTGGAAAGCAAACAGAGCAGCAAACAGACGCCCGGCAGCAATTGGCAGTCGCATCCACCAGGAGGATCGAGCCAGACCACCAAAACAGGAAGGAGCCACAGTAGTCGACGCTTGGCCTAAGACTGAGTGAGTATTTAGGGACTCCGGAACTAGAGTGCCAGTAGCATCAGCGACAGCTTACAGCTTCCTAGTATCTCTTTTGGTCACTTTGCCTGCTAGCATGGAACTCGAGGTCCTGCTTCATGGCCAGGTCTCCATCGTACGTCCTCACGCGATCGTCTGACAAGACTGCACATCAGCAGATCGTCTTTGTAATACCTGAACATTTGTCGCACGTCTGCATTCGTCTACAGAATTTCTTCTTGGTAATCTTCAGCGCTCGGGCTCCTGCTGGCACAATGAGAGGTGTGGTGACACTGAGAAAAAGAAGGAGTCTGTGGCACGTCGGTGTTATAAACACAGAGATCCGCTGCTAGTCTATCCGAGCTGATGCGGGCTCCTACCGTATGTTCCTCCTTCCAAACACCCTTAGCATGGTTTAAACGCTGAGCCTAGGCGTTGGCACTCTGTATCTCCCAACGACTTGGGAGACGTAACAGCTCTAAGATTCCTAGAAAGAACTATGCAGGTCTTGGAGCGTCTTGTAAGCTATATCATTTGTCTATCAATTTTAACATGTGTAGACGACACGCTTCCCTAAAATAACACTGTGCCCACATCGCCGGGCACATTCTTGGAGTTGCAGCTCGCTACAACACTCAAGAAACGGCTGACCCAGAAGCAGGATCCACTCGCCTTCTCTTCGACCCCCGTCTGCCTTTCGAACTGCTAATCTTGTTGATCTCGTCCTGTAACATATCGCGCTCCAGTGTGACCGTCTCGATGTAGTTGATGGCGGCGGCAATCACCATAGATTTACTTTGTCTTGGTTGGCTAGTGCCGTCTCTATCATCGCTCTGCAGCAGCGCCGGTACGGCTCTTCGCAGCCTCTCTAGCTGCGCATTCAAGCCATCACGGTACTTCCGCTCGACCATGTTGTGTGAGATGCGAGTGGTGCGTTGACCTTCCGTTGATGTGCCTAATGCGCTGCGTGCGATCGGATCGGGTTTGGGTAGGCCTGGTTTTCCCATCTGGCGCTTGGGTGCCACCCCTGCATCAGCCGAAATCCGTGAAGACTCGCACTTCGGAGCGCAGGACCGACCATCTAATGGCATATCGCTGCAGGAAGGGGACGTTGGCGTAGCCTGTCGTCGAGACACGCAATCGGGCGACAGAATCTGGGTCAAGTTCGCATCCACGTTGACCGCAGTGGCAAAGGCAGTTGTTGATACCTCTGAGGACCTGCGCAAGAAATCGTTCGGAAGGTCATAGCGCGCAATGGCCTGGCCGACAAAGGTGTCAGACAAAGCCCAGGGAAGCTCGTCCAGCTGCGAAGTGCAGGCGTCCACGAGGTAGGGGCTGCTTGGCTGCCCTGAACACCATTCGTCGCTGAGTGTAAAGTCAAAAGTCGACTGGGCAGCGTAGAAGTTTGAGTTACTCATTAGAGGAATCGTAGGCTGCTCGCATGCGACATGATGCGTGGAGCCTTAATTTTTGGGGGGTCACATCGAAGCAAACAATTTCTCCCACTACGTCTACTCTCAGCGCATACATACTTCATCATGCGGTGCATTTGCTCTCTCAGCACTCCTTGTCTTTGCATGCAATGGAAGGCGCGTTTAGCATGAGTTGGGGACATTGGCGGCTCGGAACGTTGTGCCGCGGAAAAGGATCGGCGAACCTAGCCTCCAGAGTGGTACGGGTTTGCCTTCCGGCGCTTTGCAGGACACGCAACCTCGAAGGATTCCAGGGTGGACTGTTGAGAGGATTGCCCGGCGCCTCCACACGTAGTCTGGAGTTGCATGCCACCAGTCACAATGACATGCGTGCTATACGATCGCGAGTCTGCTCATTAATCCCCGTCTCTAGGTGTGCTCTCTTACACTGCAGCACTGCAGTTACTAGCAGTGTAAGGTGACCAATCTGTAGCTAGTCTGTAATCATGACCCCTCATTGTCGGCTGAGAGCTTCGAAGTGCAGTCTAAGCAGGCAGGCGATGGCTGCACATCGCCGTCATGCACACTGGGCGCACAAATTCAGTACCGTTCTTATGCAATCTATGCGCGCATTTAGTCACATACGTTGCCGCCGCTTGATGTGTGCTTGTTCAGGTCTCTCTCAGAGGCTTACTCTGACGATCTCATGGCTTTTCTTGAAAAAATAAAACAAAACAAAAAAGGGCTATCAACGATCAAAGAAAGAAACTTGCTTCCCCAATTTTGTAAGCCCTGGCAGCGCTCGTTTAAGGAGGAACAAATACTCCGATCCCTCAAAACCACCGGTATATGCCACCCTGACCCTTCTACTTTACTCAAGAGGTTCAGGAACACCAACTCAGATGATCAGGAGTCAGGAGAGAGCTCGACTCCAGTACTCAGCGCCTCAGATTAGAGGAGAGAGAGGTAGCTCCTTGGAGAAGATACTATCTTCCGCCGGGCTAGTACGGTCCGTACCGGATGCGCTTGCTTCCTGGCTGGTGACCTCCACTATATCCGAGACACAACCCTATCTAGTCTAGCGTGGGTAGTCAAGAGACTTTTAAACTCTCTCGACTACCCACGCTAGACTAGATTAATCCTTAGCGGCAAAGGCCTTTTCAATCTCTACTTTATTCTAGATATAACCCTATCTAGTCTAGCGTGGGTAGCCAAGAGCTCTCTGAAAGCTCTTGGCTACCCACGCTAGACCAGATTGATCCTCAGCGGCGAAGGCCTTTTTGCCTTTCACTTCATCCTAGACACAGCCCTATTTGGCCTAGCGTGGAAAGCAGCAGAGTTCAAAGGCCTCTTGCTTTCCACGCTAGCCTTTTGTTACAGGTAACAGCAAAGGATCTCTCCTGAACGAGGGCCGCAGGTTGAAGACCATTGGGCGCCACGTTAAAGGGTAATGATCACCGCGGGGCGGCGATCACGTGACTGCCGTCACGCCAAGACCAACCGTCAGTGATGGCAGGAGCATATGTGACGGCAGGGACAATCACGGCCAAGGGAACCGTCAGTGATGGTGGAAGAGGCCCTGACGGCCAGGCAGATTGCAATGGGTATAAGAATGGGTTGGATCTCATTATTACACTCGTTGTGGTCAACTCTCATAAGTTCTTCTCTTACACAGATTGATACTTAGTTGTTCTATTTTACATAGAATTGATTGTTACTTTATCAGGTTAAAACTCCTATAACTCTTCTCCACTACGAATCGCCAGAAAACAATCGCACGGAATACTTTAAACAAGTCTCGCCCTAACCCGGACCGAGACTAGGTGAGTATCGCGAACCCCCGTGTAACACCTTTTTCTGGATCAGCGTATTAGAGAGATCTCATTCAAAGAGTCCTTCGCCGCTGAGGATCAATCTGGTCTAGCGTAGGTAGCCAAGAGCATTCAGAGAGCTCTTGGCTACCTACGCTAGACTAGATAGGGCTATGTCTAGGATGAAGCAGAGATCAAAAAGGCCTTCGCCGTTCAGGATCGATTCGTTCTATGTGGAAATTTCTAGTCTAGGGACGGAATGTTAGACCAGAGCCATGGACGACACGTTTGGAAAATCGTTCTCAGAAGCTTACTAACTCTGTGGTGTCTCTTTGAACTCATTTATAGCTTTTATCTCCCTCTCCTTAGTCATGTTCCTACTAGAGGTCTTTCTGTTCCGCACACGCTTCCCCAATCTCTAGTAAGCTCGCCACGTTCTCTCTGCCATCATAATAATTACCACAGTTAAATTCTGTCCACATCGATCTAGAATTTAACCTACGCGCCTTCGTGCTTGCTTACGGATGCGCTTCCTGTTGGCTGATAACGCTCGCTTGTTCTGTAAATAGCCTCTTTAGGCTTAGCGTAACAAGCAGGAGCACTTTGAAGTGTCGTGCTTGTTACGCTAGTCTTTTTCTAGTTAGGATAGAACTTTGCCACTTAACGTGCCGTGCATCCCTTCGTGACGGACATCCAGCGTGCCAGAACTGACCAATCAGTTCACTTAAATCACAAACTTCTTGCAATTGGTCAGTTCCAGCATACTTGGATGTCCGTCACGGAGGGACGCACGTTACAACCTCTTATATACTAGTTAAGCGCTTGCACTATGGAGCGCAGCCCCTTACATACTGCATTTTTCAAAAATGTGCGCGGATTATGTTCTGTCTCTCTACAGCGCTTGCCGGAAGTCTGGATAAAAGGCGTCCCGCTACGTAGGGAATGATATTAGATAGCAAAGCTATAATACACTTTCGCTAAGACTACAATAATGTATATAATAACCGCCGTTTGGTTATAAATCTACTTCTTTGGTTCCACGTCTTTTGTATTGCTTGAACTGTGTCTGCTTTTAAGCTCTCCAAACTTTCGACTGAGGATGTGCTCCCGCTCTCAGGTCTTTCTATCATTGCATTCTCTCGCTCTGCTAGTTTTAATAGCAGCTGTCTTTGCACTTCTAAGCTTCCCTCAATGTCATGTATATTATGCTGATTATTTCTGGTAAAACGCTTTCTGACATGACCCTTGTTATTGAATACTCTGCCTTGATACCTCTCCTGTTCTCTCTGGCGAGAATGGCTATTCTCTTTGATGAAATATTGGAGAGTCTTCTCGGGTCTCTAGGCTATAGGCATGTTTAGACACTTTAAATTAGGTAGGCACAGACTATTAGTAAATACTCGAAATTATAGCGATAAGTCTTCGCAAATTGCGTTAAGTTTGTTATTTACTCTAACCTACGCTTATATATAGGTATGAATTCACGAGATGACTTATGTTAGAATGAAGCTAACTAGATATAGCTTTGAATTTAGTATCGGTCTAAGTACTAAGAGTAGCAAGCAAGTGGGTCGCAGAACTACCCTATGCCCTTTGCAGATGGTCAGAAATGTCTGCAATATAATGCCTAGCATGTATGTAATTAACTGATGCTATATGAAATTCGCTAGGCAAAAATGTATATAGTATATAGTTAGCACTAAAGCATCTATAAACCTGCTCTGACAAGAATTAGTTCGACTTACGACGATTTTTCTTCCTAATACCCCGCAATTTGCTACCTATCTCTTCACAATATAGGTAGCGCCGTTTCTGCTCGCTCACTTCTAGCACGTAAAGATATCCTAACAAATTTATTAGTTAAAGTCCGTCCCTGTGTGATGAAATAACCTGTAAGCTGAAAATAACTAATCGGATCATAAGGGCCGTAGAGAAGTCTATGATCCTTACGATCCGATTAGTCATTTTTGGCACCTGGGATTTTTCATCACATCGGGACGGACGTTACCTTAGTACTTGCTTACACCCTAAAAATTAAGGATAAGAAGAAGATAGTGCGTAACAGACTCCGTGTAATGACTGGGATAGGATGCCAAAAGGCCAGATGTTAACAAACAATCAGGCATGACATTCTAGCTTAAGAATCGCCCTATATACCTGCCAAAGCACGATAGAGTGCTAATAACTTTTAGTTGTTTTGATAGTACATTGGACCGTGAAAACCTCTACATATTTCTGGTGCTATGCTGTATTATGACGCTTGCTTCTAGCTGTCTTGGCATTGCGGCACAATATTGGAAATTAGGAATAGAATTGTAACGCTAGTATAAACTTGCTAATCTATATAAAGAGTCTTTGTGCTATTATCTTGTGTTTATATATACCACGAATTAGAAGATTGTTACTCGAAAACATTATGCGCGCTATATATCTCGTGAGTTAAATAATAATAGTAATACCCTTTCTAACAAGAGGCAGGAGTTTGCTGCTAATGAGCCGCTTCTAGATCAGACCCAGGCTAAAATGAGAGAAGAAGAGGTACGATGAGTAGCTCAACTAAGATTCTGCTAACTCTTAGCAGCTTATCTCGACTGCAAAAGCTTTTCTGTGCCTACTCGCAAGGGCGGAACCTGAGTATCTAGAATATATCTGGCTAAAGCTTCTACCACACAGGCTTTCTTTTAATCGCGCTTCGAATTTCTCTACACAAGCTACACAGTCTGGACGCCTGTCGCATCTAGCTATGGCTGATATTCAACTCTCCGCCACTTTCCTCTACACTAGCAGCTCCTAACTAGAAACGGACAAAGATAGCAACTCCTTTGACACTACACTAGGAGACCACTTTCCTTATGATACTGCAAGCATGAATGCGGACATGCTAGACAGGTATGGTAAAGATAACAGCGACACATCACAGGTTATACCGCCTAAGCCTCTATCGTACCTAGCCAACGTTGATGGCCGACCGTCCGCATCTCCTACGTGCGCTACACCCTTGGAGGTCCTAGATCAACACTAAGGCAACCAAGGCAAACCTAGCCACTCTTCCTGTGATAATATAGGCGCTGATGCGGAAATGCTAGACGCACTACCTACAGCTGGTAACTCAAATACAGCGATGATAAATGTCTTAGATGATATACTAGAAACTCTATGCCTAACTCCCCTAATAGAACGCCACACCTCGGTGACACCTTCCGAAAAATCCTCAGCATGGAACATAAGCCCTGTACACGACAGTAGGTACATATGGTCGGCGTCGTCGCCTCCGCTCACTCAATATCTTCAAACTTTCAAATAGCTTGACTCTTAGTATGGAGGTACTTCTAAGCACGGTCTTCAGAATTTAAACTAGATTATTGAGCTTGGGGACCATTTTTTGCGAATAGACGCCGTGAGCTTTATACATTCCTTGCGCTGTTGATGTAGCCAGAGTGGCCTTTGGTACCGCCCTCTACTAAGCAATCCAGTGACTGGCTCTGTAGCAGAAAAAACGCTCAAAAGCCTCCGCTGTGCTGAGATAACTGAGGAGGACACTATTGTGGGCCCTGTTAGACTTAGAATGGCAAGGATCTTCCTTTACCACTATATGGAGCAAAAGGTCCTTGATATACGGACTAATTGTAAAATGACAAATCTACGATCTCGGGGCAAGGATGTGCCGAGCATCGTAACAGACCTGACCTTGAATGACATCTATAGCTGCAACAACGAACCAGTCAGTCGACTAGTCAGTAAGCAGCGCCGAGAGAGTCTGAAAACGCATAAGACGATAGGTAAAAGGTGGTCCTTCCTAGCGGCTTACCTTGGGATTGGGATTCTTTTAACTTGCGATCCAATCCTTGAAGCTTACATGTAAGATTTAAATTACTCACTTTAGGCATAAGTACTGAAACTCGCTAATAATACATATAGAAATAAAAAGAATTTTACAAAGAAGATGATAGTAGCGCTTGTAACATATATTGTAAATGTGTATTCTCGGGGAATCTAAATTAATAGAATAGTAGGACCTCTTGTTGAAAGTATAATAGAAGGTACCCTATCTACATCTTGGCTAGGAGCAGAGGTGTTGACTGTTATTGACGGGTACAAACAAAACGAGGAGAAAGAGTGCTATCATATGGAACATGAATGGCAGTTCGTAGACCCCCTAAACGGCTTTGTACGCGTTCTCTTAGTATGAGGTTTAGAAGTGTTAAAGATGCTCCTAATTAACGTCCCCATCTTAGTAGTGAGAAACCCCCTGTCTAGAGGTGCGATCACTCCTAAATCGTCTCTATTTTAGTCTCTATTCTAAAACTAACTTCTATCTACACTAATCTAATCTGTAGTCACTAAACTGTATACTGCTGTATCGTAATAAGAAAATTACGACAGTCGTAGCCTTGTTATTAATTATTATGTGCGTAGCATTTCGTGGTCTCTTAATTTTAAGCCTTGCTTAACTTATATAAAGATCTTATTCTAACATCGCTCTCTGTATGACGGAAAACCTGGTGAGCTAGAATTAGTCAATGAAAGCGCACGGTCAGTAGATATCCTAGCATAACGCTTAGTTTAATTGGCCGATGCCGGCTCACTAGGTCTTCCGCTACACGTGGAGGGATAGTAACCTTTAAAAATAGTAGACTATAAATTTATCTTACGAATAACCGCTCTTTAGCTATTAGGGTGCCTAGCCGCCTACGTCGTGATATCTAGCAGTTTTGCTGCGCTGCCGCACCTGCGCCAAGCAATAGGCGTAAGGTAGGCGGAACTCTATTTCTAACCTCCTAAACGGAACGCAAGACTAAAGTTAGTAAGTCAAATAATTACTATTGAAAGAAATGGCAAATGCGCCAAGCTGATTTAAGGGTATCGATACTCGGAAATTGCTTACTAATACCCATAATAGGTTTCTAGGAGCCACTACCTAGAAAGATCTTTAGCAATGAGCCGTGCGATTAGATATCTTATATTAACCCGGCGCTTTTATTTACTTAGTATACTATAAAGGTCATACTTATGTAACCCTATTTTCTTGCCTACTTAGCTCGCTCGTATATGATCGCTCGCTATCTCTCTGTTAATATAACAACCTTCTCCCTTATTTCTTCCTCTATAACCTGCCGAGCACCACTATATGTGGCTATCTATAAACAGTCTATATAGAGAGTTTTATTAACACAACTCATTAATTTAAATATAAAATTTAACCCTATTTTTCAAGCATTAATTAAGGTTAAGATTGGAGTTCTTCTAATCTTCCTTATCTAGCTTAAGCAATATTTTTTTTAGATTTAGTAGAAATTTTGTTTTAGCTTCTGCAAATACCCCGATCACACTATAGATGTCGTTGCTATAATCTCTTATTAGCCTTAAGTAATTGTCACTAAGCTCTAATATGATTAGACTTTCTAGAAGTATTTCTTATATTTGGCTCCCGTTATTAATAATTGCGAATGTGCCTGTCGAGAAACGCTCTAGAACCTTGAATTGCAATAGGGAACGTATGGGCAAGCTCTTAGAGGGAAATGGATTCTGGTTTTCAAGTCTTAACGTCCTTAGTGTATCGTGAAAAGGTGATAAGATCTTTATTAGTAAGTTAAAGTCTTGGCTCACCTAGGGGTCTATAGTCTTGCCATCCTACTGCTCACCGTAGGTGAAGTCTACGAGCGCAGTGCAAGAATGTAGGATCTTCCTGAGTGTTTGTCTTGATATTTTCGCGTTGGGCAACGCTAATGTTGATAAGTTATTTGATCCTGGTCGAAACGTCGATCTTGTAAGTCCGTTATCTCGTTGTGAATGAGTGATAGGTGCTATCCGCAACGACCTAAGAGATGGTAAGCTAAGTATCTTAGCTAAGTCGCACACTGACCAGGAAAGACCTTCTAGACTAAGCTCTCGGACGTTGCGCAAGAAGCATGCTTTTACAAAAGATATAGTGATCTTTAGTATTATTAGTGTCTAAAAAGGCTGTTTCGGGGGCAAAAACTATCTAGGAATGCCTGTTAGTCGGATATTGTCGTCTATTGAAGTAATTTCAAGTCTTTCTAACTTTAGTAGGTGGGATATTAGTAGTGTAACCAAGGCTCTTCTATGGGTGATTTGTTTGGACCAAGCTTCCTTAACTTGTGACGTTATATTAAGGTGTAGGAGATGTCGAGTTAATAAAGAAACAAAGCTGTTCGGATATTGCACGTCTCTGTAAAGGTAGCCCTCTGTTATATAGATACGCCGCACTCGATATGCCAGCTTCCTATTAGAAAGCACCGTTTTTAAGAACATAGCGACATGCCGACCGTTAGTGTGGAACTCCTCGTAAAGCACATCTGGTGCAACATTGTGAAATTGACGGATATAGCACTGACTTAGAAGATCAGTTCGTGTTAAGAACGAAAATATGATATAGAGAAGTTTATATGGAAGGGCAGTTATTGCAGAAGGCGATCCCAAAACTAAACGAGTATCCATGGTAGGATTTTATGATTAATTTGATTTAAATACAGATTGCGGCTTCGTAGCAGCAGTGTTTCTAGAAGCAGAACGTTTCTAGGAGTAGGGTGTTTCTAGGAGCAGAGCGTTGCTAGAAAGTTAACAAATTCTTAAAAGTTAGACTATATTAGATATTTTCTAGATGGTATAGCGTTTCTAGGAGCAGAGCGTTTCTAGGAGTAGGGTGTTTCTAGAAACGCTATACCATCTAGAAAATATCTAATATAGCCTAACTTTTAAGAGTTTATTGACTTTCTAGCAACGCTCTGCTCCTAGAAACACCCTACTCCTAGAAGCGTTCTGCTTCTGGAAATGATCTGCTTCTAGAAACGCTATGCTCTTAGAAACCCTATATAGCCTGACTTTTAAGTATTTATCTACTTTCTAGAAGCGCTCTACTTCTAGAAACACCTTACTTCTAGAAACGCTATACTATCTTATATAGCCCAACCTTTAATTAATTATTTACTTTCTAGAAACACTCTGCTCCTAGAAACTCTCTATACTCTCTACTATAGTCGTAGAGCGTTTCTAGCGTAGCATTTCTAGGAGTCGGGCGTTTCTAGGAGCGTAGCATTTCTAGGAGCACGGCGTTTCTAAAAATTCTTTGCTCCCGTAAATACTCTGCTGATGGGAACGCCATGCTCCTAGAAACGCCATGCTAAAGTCCCACTCGGTGTAACGAGAAACCTTGCATGCCGAAAACGACTAATTAGACCGCAAGTATGATAGATTTTCCGACATAGCGCTGTGTCTCATTGGTCGTTCTCGGCCGACTGGGTTTCTTATTATACAGGGAGGGACGTTACTAGAAACGCTCTGCTCCTAGAAACGCCGTGCTTCTGGAATTGTTCTTTTTCTAGAAATAGTGTAGTTTTAGGAATTAACCTTCTATAACCTCCAACCTTATCAGACGTCGACATATAAGACAGCAGTAATTCTACTAGTGTGCATGCTTTCCCCGGCCCTGTAGCGATACTTGCAGAACTAATTCGTGCTTGAGGCGTGGCGCCACAAGCTAATTCACGATTGGCTAGCTCGGCGGCAAAGCTCGACAAAATTAGCATATAACGAAACAGGCCAACCAGTACGGGGTCCGTACTAGTACCGTGCTCGTACTAGTCTACAAGCGTGCTGAATCTGCATGGGGGTTCTGGTTGAGAAGGATTTTCTGCATGCAAGTCTAGCAACTTGTACGGACTGTTCTTGAAGTTAGACGCATTGTACTATGTCAAATCCTCCTTATAACCTAACCATCTAACTAGCTGTGTTAGCACGCTAAGTCTTCTTGGTTTATGCGATGGACTGGCACATTGTACTGCAACAATTTGGAGGACACCTAGATATCGGCTCCACATATTGTAAGAATGGTATGATATTCTTTAACTAGCTAATTAAGAGTTGTTTAGAGGCTCTGAAGAATCAAGCGATAGTGCTGCATGTAAAACAGTAGGGGTATTTTGCTATTGTAGCTTCTACACCAAATAGAAGAGGCGTAAGAACATAAGCTATAATGCTGTAGTTTTACTGTATAGAGCCTGCGATAGATAAAGATAGATATAGAGGGTATTAGCTTATTAATCTGATTGTGCAATATGGGCATAACATGGTTGATAAATATTCGTGGTTCGTTGCGGAGGGATGTTAGACCCACAGGGACGGACGTTATACCGAATGGTTGGCTATTGGTTGGCTATTGGTTGGCTAGGCCAACCGTTGTTTGGCTAACCGCTGCTCGGTCTGTAATTGTTCAGCCAGTTGTTGCTCGACCAGCTGTTCATGTATGGCCTGACAGTTATCCTGCATCACCTGTATCCGAAGAAGGTCATGATGAGGGATGACAGAGGCTTGGCTGTTACCTTGAGCGCCCACATTCCTAAGCGTTTGGCTATTAACATCCGTGTCGACATTCGTTTCTCTCTGACTTTCTGGGGTGCGGAAGCGGTTCCTCAACTTGGCATTTTCCCCTCGAAGTATTCTGTTTTCTTGTACAAAGCTCGCAACTTCTTCCGTCAGTCGTCGAATTTCGCCTTTTAATTCGATTTCGTAGTCTAGCCGTCTTCTTTTCTGAATACACTCTTCGGGGTCGTTGCTAGGGTTGGCTCTCTTTCTCGTTTCGGTATCTGCTGACTAACTGGTCTCTTGGGTTGGTATAGATAGAATTGGTGGACTAAAGTCATTATCCTATGTGGAATGAGTGGGGGGAGGATAGCTTATGCGGGAAACACATACCTGAAAGCGAAATGGGCTAAAAATGCATTGAAAAAGATCATGCCGAACAAATTAAAGGTCTACTACTGGAAGATCTCGATTTTGATAAATGGTCGGAATGAAGAGGTGATGCTTGTCCTCGTCTAAATCTGGCTCGAACGTTCGCCCAAGCCGTCTCTCTTTAGTAAGTTTAGTCGTATCCGACCCTGGTACTTCCTCTACAGTGTCCTCTGAGAGAGAACTGGCGAGGACAACCCTTTGAATTCGCGCGGTGCTAAAATGGACAGAGAGGGGATTGGCTTTCCTTAGGTAATCGGCAGCGAGCTTGAAGCGTGGGTCTTGCACGCTTAGCTGCGTAGCTTTCGGAATCTGGAACCCCAGGTCCGAGGCGAATGTGACTAGACGCTGCCATAACATCGGATTTTGCTCCACGATTACAGGTTTATCCTTGCCATTTACTTTCCTGGGCGTAAACGTCGATAGTTCGTTAAAGTGCCGACTATAGAAAGCCCATAACTGGACGTAAGCTAGTTTAGCGACATTGACCTGGTCTAGTTGGGCTCTGAACTCTATGTGATACGTTTTAGACTTTTGCACCCTGATCCGCGCTGGCGGAAAGAAACAACCTAGCAAACTCTTCCTGATCGTGCCTTTCGTTTTACTTCTAATTAATCGTCTTAAGCTATCGCATAGCGGCTCTAGGAACTTTAACGTCTCGAAGAACGTCTATAACGAAGGGATTAAGGAGGAGATATTCGTGATGTTCGCTAGTAATGCTCGTCTAAGGCCTTGGTCTACTACTGAAGGGAAAATAACGCGGTCCTGCATCAATACGACAACAGTCTCTCTATTAGAAGCGCAATGTTTTGGATAAAGCCCCTCTAGTTTCTCTGCGGTGATGTTATCGATGACTGAATACGGCAAGATCGTGTCCCCGCATCTGACAATAATATTCTAAGTTCTTTTGATGTGCTTTAGGTAGCGAATCATCTCCTACCCTGCGTTAGAGATTCACTTCCCGTAAGGGTTTGCGTCGCCTCACCTCGTCGCATTTTAGAGCCAGCAGGCGATGTAGGGCACCGAGCTGGAGTTTCGCCCATAGACCAGGCATGTCTACTAGGGATTCGAAGGCGGCCGCTAGTGGCCGGTTTTTAAGCAATTGATGGAGGTTCCTTGGCTTCGTATTATCAATGTATGCCCACCATTGATTTTCTGAGAGCTCGTCGTGTAGTCGACGATTTAGGAGTATCTTTCGGAAAATCTCTCTATTGGAAGGCCTTCGCTCGTTAGAGAAGGACCTAATAATCCTGGTGAGTACCAGGTCGGGTGTGTCTGCTCGAATTAAACGTGGCCTAAAGGAAATGGTGTGGGAACACTTACTTTTACTAAATAGCTGGACGGTCCACCATTAATCGTTCTCATCAAGAAAAGCTTTTGCAGCCTCGATTCGATGCCGTCCTAATAAGCAATCAACGTTTCGGAGATGGAGAAGCGGTAGTTCTTGTCCTTCGCGCAAGCAGAGTAGCTCGTTCCACGACACTTGTGATACGGCCACTGCATCGTCTAAACATGTATCGTCAATGACGGCGTCGATGTAATTTTCCTCTTGTTGTCTTAGGCAGCCGACCTTTTCGAATATCTTCTGAATCCGGCGAACATTCTTCTGTAAGACCTTCTGACAATTTCGCTGGGCGAGCGGGTGTTGGAAACTTAAAGCGTTTAGCTGAACTCTTGCGACACCTCGAAAGTACGTGGCCTTGAGTTTCGATAGGTCGTCGTTGAAGCAGGACATAGTATTTACCGCCGACGAAGGCACGAATGTGCGCAGGTTAATAGGCTTAATGGATATTAAGTTGCCAGTTTGTAAACTGAATGCGGTAAGACGGTATCCGGGATTCAGCGAGACCTACGCAGCATCGTCGGCGGGTGCCCGTTTCGCTGGAGCCCGTTTCGGTGCGTGTGGAAACAAGGGAGCAAAGCGCGCTAACGTAACTACAGAAACGGAGGGCCAGTTTAGGAACGCGGTAACTGATCGAAGGCCTAAACTGGGCATCTCAACTCAAGATACATATAATAATGCAGCGGCGCTACTCTTGCATTAAATAGCCCTTCTTAGGCTTTTAATTAGAGTTTTCTTCCTAGTGAGGATTCCTCCACCGCCAACGTCTATCCTGTTAAAAGTAACAAGGAAGGATCTCTCCTTGACGCAGGTCGCATGGCAAGAGGCCGTCGGGCGTCCTCGTCAGAAGGTAATGGTAACCACGGGACTGTGGTCACGTGACTGGCCTGACATAAGAGGGAAGGAATCAGTAACTCCCGGACAGATGTCTAAGGCCAAGGCAGATCGCAATGGGTATAAGAATGGGTCGGATTTCATCATTAACTTAGTTAAATTAGGCTTTCATCAGTTAACAAAAACTACGAGCCTGAATCTATTTAAATCTCTTATTTAGACACCTTATCAAAGCCTAGTGCAGAGAGGTCTTGACCTTCTAGTTCATCGCGTGGGTTCAGTCCCCAAGCATCCTTGCTATCATCCTTCACGGTTGTTCGACGCATATCGCGAAAGTACTTGCCCTCAAAACTGCCTCCAGTAGCACGATGCAATGTTGAAATGTTGTCCCACGCAATCATATCTCCATTTTCATGCCAGTCTACCGACAGCACATTCTTTGGTCGTGTCACATGCCCAATCAGTTTCTTCATCAGTCTCGCGTTCTCTTCTTCTGACAGGGGCGTGCCATCGCGAGTCTCGAGGTGGTGAAGGTAGTTGCCGACGTAGAGAGTGTTGCGTCCAGACGGTTCGTGGGTCGAAACAATCTTAAAGCGCATAAAAGGCGAACTCCAAGGGTCGAGATCCTTAAAGTACTCAGGGGCTCCAAGCTTGCGAAGGTGCAAGAACGAATGGCAACCAACCAACTCCCTTTCAAGCAATTCCTGTTTCAAACCTTCGTCTAGCTCGTCCCATGCGGTCAGACTATCTGCATACTCAGTTTCCCCACCAGTACCTGGAGGAGGTAGTTGTACAGCCCGTAGAATTGACCAGCTTGCTCGCTGCCGGTTGAAAGCACCATCGTTGTGAAACACGTGGTTGCCTTTGCCAAAGTACGCACGGGGTGACTCAGGGTCGATAAGTTTGCCCTCTTCATCGATGTTGCTGACGTCAAACAGCTCAATATATCTTAAGCGTTGCTTTTTTAGATGGCGCCTAACATCGTCTAACTCGCCAACCCTTCGAGAGAATGCAATATGCTCTTCATCAGTCAAGTTTGCATTGCGAAAGACGAGCACATTATACTGTAATACATTAGCAATTACAAGATAACACAACAGATCAAGCGTACTTTGGCCATTGCACTTTTGATCTCTTGGAACTGTTCCTCTGACATATTTTTGAAATCAGCGCCAACCACCTCAGCGCCGAAAGTAGGATGCAGCGGTTTGCATGTTATAGTGCGGAAAGGCATGTCGCTAACAAGGGTTGCTGGCATTGAAGCGAAGTGAACTGGGTAGTTGGATAGATTGTATTATAGGTCAAAGAAACAAGAACTTGAGTACTGTACACCAACTGGATATGAAATGTGGGAATTTATGTGTTAAATCTTAGTGAAGACCCTGGAACGCTAAGCTAAAGATCATCGACTTATTATCTCTTAGCAATGAGGGATTTAACTTACATGGTGTATCACAAAACATGGAGCCTTGTATGGCAAGTCGGAGAATCGGAGAATCGGAGGATCGGAGGATCGGAGGATCGGGAGTTATTGCTGGTGTATTACAGTATCCTGCCAGACAGTGAGATGACTGCTGTCCCACCAAAACCACCACCATCGCCACCACGCCGCAATAGCTAACTAGTTTAGAACTAGGCGAAAAACTTGTACACGCGTAGATCGCGAAAAGGGTTAGCGTGAGCTAAGTGATGTGTCACAGTACGGGCTCGCAGGCGGAAGGGACAGGCACGAGTGCAGATTCTATTGCTACGGACTGATCGGACGGACTCTTACTACGGGCATTATAGAGTGGTAGACAGGACGTAGCTCAAGGAGCTACCTAGGGCAGGGCTGTGGATTCTGTACAGCCAATCATAGCGCGACGTGCCAATCACGACAGCCCGCCCTGTGATGACATAACTTGTTTATTCTCTAACTATATCTCTAGCCCTAATACTCTCTTCAGAAAGGCTGCCTGTGTAGATTTTACCCTCCCAGAGATGTACACTTCAGGCTCGATAATATAGCCCCCATGGTACATTCCTGGCCAAACATGCAATTCACACACCCCTCCGTCTGCCCAGATGCGACTGGCAAACGCAATAGCCCCATCTCTATTCACCTCGCAGGCTCCGACGTCGATAAAAGTATCGGGTAGGGTGGCTAGGT
The DNA here is from genome assembly GCA_026262435.1 of Curvularia spicifera. Classification (NCBI taxonomy): domain Eukaryota; kingdom Fungi; phylum Ascomycota; class Dothideomycetes; order Pleosporales; family Pleosporaceae; genus Curvularia; species Curvularia spicifera. Next base: position 34,526 of record JAODYB010000066.1, read on the forward strand.
TCTTCGCACGACTAGGCACGGCCATATCTATGGCTGCTGAACGCTCACGTTCTGGGCCCAAAAGGTACTCCCAAGCCTGTCGATTCTTGTGGCTAGCCCATATTGTCTTTGCCTCAAACTGCCTACAACTCACATACATCGATCTATCATCTAGTGCAGGACCACATAGCATCTGCGCCTTTATTCTCAGCGCCCCTGTTTGTCGCGCAAGAAGACTCGTCGCAGCAACCACCGCCGCACCAGTCGAGATCGCGTACATGAGAATCCGGCTTTTATCAATACCTAGCTCGTCTGCCATGTTGTTTAGATACAAGAGTGCGGCATAGCAGTCGTATACGGCGGCTGGAGCACGATGTTCAGGCGCTAACCTGTACCCCACAGATGCAACGATGAACTCATCTGTGAGTGGAATTTGCCTAAGAAAGGAATCCAACATATAGAACCGGTTCCCAGCTACGTGGCCACCTCCATGGACATAGACAATGAGAGCGCGGTTCTTAGGTTTAACGAGAGTTTTGGTTTCGAAAATCGAGATAGCATTTGTTGCTGAGCTTAGTTCGGGTACGCCTGGCGCTATATGTTCCGTGTGTGTGATGTTAGGGAACTCGGCTAGAATGTCGTCTGCTGTCCGATTACTTATTTTTTTTCTCAAGGATTCAATATTGATATCTGGTGATTTTTCGGGGTTTCCATGGCTGAATTTGTATTCTGGGTCATAGGGAGGCCGGATGGTCGTCATCTTTGCTCGAAATACTGTCTCTTGAGGCCGTAGTGAATATACTATGTCGAGGACAGAAGGATGAGGTTAAAACAATCTGTCAGCTGTGTCAAATCAGTTCTTATATACTGCGGGTTAAATCTATTACTCAGAGTAAATGTTCAGCAGGTGTCTTCAGTGGATATATCATTATCTTAGTATGAAGATAGAGTTCATAAAGTGGACATTATGCAAACTACTGCACAAACTCTAATTATGACACAATTTTTCTTTCTAGGCTAAGCGAGTTTATGGTATAGACTGTTATTTGTAGGACATATATTAAGATAATATGAGATGTTCAGAAGTCACGCGGCATTTAAAAGACCCGTCTAGTCTCACTATGAGACTGCCGCACCATTGGATATTCGCGCAATCGGACAATCGGATGATCGGGCAATCGGACAGTCGGATACTCGCATAGCGAAGGAGGCTTGAGCATCGCGTCTGTGCTCAAAGGACAATACCGATGTCTTGTAAGTTGTCAGAGCCTACAAAAGTAGCCCACGAAGCAGAAAACATTTAAAGTATTTTTCATAAAGGGTATACCTGCTACCATGTTGCACCACTCGAATCGTCTTTTGCTACCTTACATTTGACGGAATATTCGATATGGCACATCCCCTCCTATTACTGTGTATTTCTCTCTTACTGATCTTATTTGTAAGTTACTTCTGCGTACAACAGTCTGTACTGAAAACTAACCAAATCTAGCTCTTTTTTACAGTCTCGAAACTAATTTACAACCTCTTTTTTCATCCATTGCATTCGTTCCGAGGCCCATTGTTAGCCCGCTGTACAATACTCATATATAATAAGCACATGCTAGCAGGAGATACGCATAGATGGATAAAAGCACTCCACGAACGATACGGTCCTGTAGTACGATTTGCGCCAAATGAGCTTTCTTTCATCGAGCCTGCCGCATGGAAATCTATCTACGGTTTCGACAAAGCCCTTGTTAAGGATCCTGTGTTTTATGGCATAGATTCCATTAGTCCACACGAGCCTGGCATTGTGCGCGCAAATGATGTTAGGCATGCCAGGCAACGGAAGACTTTTAGCCACGCTTTTAGTGATAAGGCGCTGTCCAACCAGGAGCCTCTTATCAGAAGCTATGTGGATAAATTGCAACACCGCCTTCTTGACCTAGCGGCTAAACGCGAAAAGATTGATATGGTCAAATATCTCAATTTCACCACATTCGATATCATGGCCGATATGACGTTTGGAGAGCCGCTCGGCTTACTGGATGGCTCACCAGCTAGCAGCTGGGTTGATGCTTTCTTTGGATTCATTCGTTTTATCACCCTTGTAAGGGTTGTGGACACATGGCCAAGCCTCAAGCCAATCTTTAAAGCTTTGGTAAGTCATCTCCGATACTATCTTGAGACTGTAACTCTAATTTCCTATCGTTCTGTGCAATCCAAAACATAATTCTCCTTCAACCTACGGAGAAAAAGGCAAACAAATATAATAAGATATGAACTAGAGTTTATAGGAAGACTGGCTAATGCATTTGAAGATTCCGAACGGATTGAAACTTGAGCAAGCTAAACATATGAATTTCACCATCGAACGTGTCCGCAAACGTCTATCTCGCCAGGCTGAAAAACCTGATATCTGGTCATTCGTAATGCAAAAATTTGGCGAAAAAGACGATGCCCTCTCCCAGGGTGAGCTTTACAGCACTAGCGCAACATTTATGACCGCAGGCACCGAAACAACGGCGACACAACTTAGTGGTTTGCTATATGCACTGGCCAAAAACCCAGAAAAGAAGAGGCGTCTCAATGAAGAGATTCGAAGCGCATTTCCAACACCAGATGAATTCACTATGACAAAGCTTGCTCGCTTACCATACTTGAATGCTTGTATTGAGGAGGGACTACGATATTATCCTCCCATTTCAACGGGGCTGCCTAGACTTGTTACTGCAGAGGACGGTGTTCAAATTTGCCAGCAGTTTGTTCCAAAAGGAGTAAGTGGGAATCTTTTCCAGGCCTTGCCTCTTCCGTCCTTCTTCTAACAAATCTGTCTCATGGGTTTTAGTGTGTTGTTTCCATAGTACAATGGGCTGCGTACCGGTCTGCACGGAATTTCCATCGTCCAGATGAGTTTGTGCCTGAGCGGTGGTTGCCGGAGGGTGCTTCCGAATTTGTAACGGATCAGAAGGAAGTGCTGCTTCCTTTTTCATACGGTCCTCGAAATTGCTTAGGCAAAAAGTAAGTACATCACTCCTTCATGAATGAAGATAGGACGCTAATGGAAGATAGCCTTGCATACCATGAAATGCGACTAATCCTTGCTACTATTGTGTTCCATTTTGATGTAGTGCTCTGTGAAGAGTCGGCTGAGTGGATTGAGCAAGATACATTTATGTTGTGGAACAAGCCTCCTCTATGGATCCAATTGACGAAAAGGTAGTTAGAAGTCTTAGTGTTCTTGGCTAGGCGAGCAAATGAACCAGCATGGCTGATTGATTGATTGATTGATTGATTGATTGATTGATTGATTGATTGATTGATTGATTGATTGATTGATTGATTGATTGATTGATTGATTTAATTATATCCTCGGTTTCAGCCGCGTTTTCTCCACAGCTATGTTCGGCATGGCTGGCGTAACCAACGTGCCCAAGGATCTGCGCTTGTTCTACAAACTGGATGGCTTTGTGTTGCACGCGTGTGTGCGGTAAAAATTGATCTGTATTGTGTCTGCTATCTACCATCTTCATTTATGTGTGGTGTATAGCTATTGCTTTTTCTTGTTGAGGCAGTGCATCCTTGTTGCCGTTGCAGTGGCTTGTTGCTTCGGCTTAGCTGAAGTCATTGCTTCTGCCGCCTTATATAAGCTGCAACACTTTGATAGCTAGCTATGACTTACTTAGGATGCCCGGGGGGTTGTGTCGTCTACGGAGGTTGCCGAATGCCTAGTTTTAGAGGTTCTTAAACATCCTGCAGTAAAGCAAGATGTGGGCGATAGTCTGTTGTCTTTCTCCGCACTAACTACATTAGTTAGAGACGATCTAATTATAACTAAGTAAAGTAGATAATAGCGTACGTAACATCCATCCCTACAGACTAGCTACATGCTAAATGCTACTAATAGCGCACGTCCTAAAGGATGCGTTTTGACGATCTTGCGGTCTACGCGGAGAAACTGCTAGGATATACAATCGTTACTCTAAATCAACCTTTTAAGGCTATATTCTTACTCTTTACTATCTTAGCTTCTTTTCTATTCTACTAAGCTGTTCGCAGAAGTATACTATCGCGGATGAGCAGGGGGTATTAGAGGAGAGTTAGGTGATAGCACAGTTAACAACGCGCTTTTCGAGTTGGAGGCCGATGTGCTAGGAGAGCAAGAGCTCTAGAGTAGATACGCATTGCGCTTGTTTATATACAAGCATGTTGCAGATAGTCCGAGGGTCCGGAAGAGAAAGTGTCCCGTTACACCGTGCGTCCTAGCACGTAGGGACGGACATTAGATTCTTTGAGTGTGCAGTCTTGATCTTTGCTATCTTGGCTTTCTTTCCAGCCCACCGAGCTACGAGCCTCATACCGATACAAAGTGGCACGCTTATAGACTGGTACGAGCGTCGTACTAATACAAAATAGCGCCCTTGTGGACTGGTACGGAAGACGTAAGGGTACGCTTGTGGACTGGTACGAGACGGCAGATATCCTGGGCTGGTGCAAGTGTACTCGCTAAGACGGGAGGTACTGGATTGATGCTAATTAAAAACATCAGCCAATAAGCGTGTCGCTGCTGCCGTATTGGGCCATCACTAGTCTAGTATAAGATCTCACAAGACGCTATACATAACCAACGTTTTGCAGAATCGCAGAAGACAACCCTTAGTCACAAGGGTCCTTGCTGACCCGGATGAAGGGCTTACCGAAATGGGAACAAGATAAGCGCTCAGACTAACTACTTAGGATGCTGACAGCCAAAAGCTCGCTAAAGGTCCGCAAAACCTAGTGTGGAAACATATTTATCACACACTTAATTCGTCTTTCCTAGCCTAGGAAGCCGCATATGCCCAGATCGAGGAGGAGTTACGAGATCGAGTCACATAGCAAAGGCCACATGGGTCGATTTTGATTCCAACATCCCAAGTGGCGCATGTCATCCCGAGTGTAGAATTCCACGTGGTGCATCAGTCTCACTAGCCGTTGTGAAACTTCCTTTGTCAGTGTAAGCAACTCTCTGGAGCACCTAGTTAAGCAGCTTACACTTCCTAAGTGGGCATACAGTTACTAGCGAATGCGGCTTCACCTCTGCGCATGGCTGCAAACACGGTTTTGCTCAACCCGACCTTCCGTACGTAGCTTAGCGCTAGGTGTTGTCTGCAAAACAATCGATATGATTGGCCAGTTATCAATGAAATGATGACTAGACTCGAGCGAGCCTGCCTGCAATGATGAAGCCGCAATCGCTAGCGGCTGTATGCGCAAAACTGAGTGATGGATCTCGAATAAACTTACCCATACACTCTCATGCGCTTGCAGTTTCCGGTTTCTGCGAACGGGCAACCGTTGATCACACGCTAAGCGCCTCTCGCTCAGTGGTAATCTGACCCAAACAGTCCTAGTTTCTGTCAGCGAAGCCATCGGTCGATCTTCTTTTAGACGTTTAGACCAATCAATGCGTGATATTTACGTAATTTAAGTTTTTCTGGACAAGTGTATACCAGACGGGTGCATGTCCCGCGCGATACAATGGCAGTTGGGCCGCGTGCGTAGAGCAGAAGTTACAAGGGCATGAGAGTGTAAATAGAGTATGCGTGATCACTGCAGTCATATGCCTAGTATGGTTCGTTTCCGCCAGACAGCCAGGGGCCATGAGATGCCGCGTCGAGGGACCGCTCAGCGCTACGCGGGACACCCTCATGCTATGCAGCAGTTTTGACGTAACTAGTTGCAAAGTTAGTGTAATCAATTTTTAGTACGTCATCTTGCGGCCGCGATGTAAGTAGTCGTCCTATCTTTGTGTGGATAAGCATAATGCGGGGGTTCCATAAGTTTGGTACGCGTTAGTTATAATTTTGATTACCATTAGGGATCGAACATAAACGTAGCAAGTTCAGAAATTTTTTCGAAAAAAGCAATGTCCTAATGGCGGGACTTCTTAATCCTCTTAGTTCTTGTCTGCACGTATAAAGTAAGTGCATTTGTACTAGATTGTTCTTTAGATGTATAGCAGCTATTTATGGCATACATCTTCTAGGAATTACAGCTATTTACTTTATCTCTTTCATAATCGTAAAAATGGCAAAGCGTTCCGTAGAGGTCATCCTCAAGTATCGTTTCTCGAACCGCAAATTGCTTGACAAAGCATTGCTCCCTGTAGGCGCGCCGGTTTCCAACAAATATATACAAGGCGAAGCGGAAGGCAACAAGCGCCTCGCTCTCTTAGGAGACTCCGTTCTACAAGAAGCTGTTCTGGGTCCATGGTACAACTCTAAGGAAAGTACCAGTAAGTGTGCACATACATGAAGGTTTGTTGTGAAACTGACCTTCCTAGAGGAGGGACATAACAGAATAAGGAATTTATGTAGGAACAAAAGGTTAAACCAAATAGCTTAGAGGAGTGGAATATCGAATTGCATTGCCAAAATCCCATGCCAACAAGGCGAGGTACCACAGAAGACTGCTGCGTCAACGGTTGAAGCACTAGTAGGAGCAGTTTATCTAGACTGTGGAAAGGACATATCGAAGGTCATGCAAGTCCTCAAGGCTATTGGGTTTTTCATAGAGCGATGAAGATGAATTGAGTCTATTAAGTGGCAAAGTTATGTAATTAGTGAGGAGAAGCAAGAAAATGGAACGACCCTGAGTCCGAAACGCGAGTCCATTAACAGTGTCCCACCTAGTTGTTTAGTTCTTCAGGCTTATTATCATCAGGATGATTGCCTGCATCTCCGTCCTTCTCCCAGCACTGTATCCACATCTCCAACCTTCTTGGAGGGCCTGGGTGTAAAGGATTGGCCGCATGAAAATCCCGGAGTCTGTGCGGGCTATTCTTGAAGTTAGACGCATCGTACCACTCTGGATCCTCCTCATATTCTAGCCATTTGACACGGTACTGTAGCTTTCTGCGATGGACACGGGCATTGAGAATCTTCTCTACCTCATATTCGTCGTCGTCGTTCGTAGTGTCCTGAATGCGCTTCCGCTTATGCTTGTGCGAGCGATGTTCACTGCTGTCATCGCTGCTGTCATCGCTGTAGCAGATTTTAGCATCGTATCCGCTGCACGGTGGTCCTGAAAGAGGTTTCAGGGCCAAAGGACGGTTGGAGAACTGCCTGCCACCGGAGGGGGGTTGCCCTCGCTGCTTCGCTGGGCGCACGTTGTGCTTAAGGCGCTGCTTCGATGTCATGTTTGACGATCGAATGTGCCGCTTGGTTGGCGAGAAGCGTTTCCGCTTGCGGGTTAGCCACGCAGTCTGATTACCGCGATTATAGTGATCGTCATCGGTATCGCTGCTACTGCTACTACTCGTGTTTTTAATCGTAGGAGGGCTGCCTTGCGTTGACTGTTCGATATTCATCTTCGACGAGCTTATTGGCGGCGTTGATGGAGATTTGCGACGCGGGAACCCACTTATTTGAGTCTTTTCTTTTCTAACCGCATCGGAGTCGATAACACTCTCTGTGTCTATAGGACACTCCCCGCCGCGAAGATCTGTGGCTGTGATGCTCGAAACTTAAAGCCGATCACCTATCTGCGTACCTGCATCATTTTCGTGCGAATCGCCCTCGTCTGTATCTAAGCTGGGCTGACTGTCTTCGATGACGACTATATTTTCTACGCAATGTTAGAAATGGTGTAGAAGAGCCACTATCACAATCGCACCCGGGCGCTTACCTTGACTGATATTTTTAGAAGGAGCTGGCTAATTTGAGCTCTTATCCTCTTTGCCTTCTCGAAAGTTTCGCCTGAATTCTTCGCCTTTACTTTCGTTCTGGGGCGCAAAATCGTCGCAACTGCTAATATCACCATCTCCTCCACCTCTGCTACCGCTGATCTTGCTGTTGCCTTCTTTAAATATGTTTGTGTTAGTTATTATAGAACGCTGGAATAAGCACAGTATGGCTACGCCGGCTGTAGGGATGCCTACCTAAGTATGTCAAATTAATGACTTCGACTTCGTCCAACGTTGGTACAAGATTCTCTTTGTTCTCTAGTTTAGTGTTCGATTTTGGACTGTCTTTACTTGACAGGGCCTTTAAGGGGTTCCTACGAGAGATTTGCTTGGGCTTTGGAGGTCTACTATACTGTATAATTTGGAGAGAATTTTGTGTATAAGACATGGTAAAAGTATCAGAGAAGAATGCTATCGCTGCTGCTGTAGCTCAAAGGTGTGCTGGTGCGGTAAGGAAAGAGGAGATGTGGAGGTTTAAATAGGCAAAGATACCGCGCCTGAGGTCTCTCTTATGATGTAAATCCTTCCGAAGAGCGCCCTAGAATAACCTTTAGCGCCTACTAGGCAGCAGCCCGTACGAGACCGTGCTGGAAACTGCGCACCCTTGCCAGCGACATATCAGGATAGAGTCTAATCAGCTTCGCGCCGTTTACTTAAACGTATTATGCGGCGAAGTGTCGGTGGCGATGTAGCCTTCGCATGAAGCCCCTTTCTTCTTAGATAGAAACGTGACTAAATCTCCTACTAATTCTCGCATTGGAAATGAGAACGTACAATGCACGTTCCCGGGCTTCAGGCTGTGCTATAGGTCGCGCCGTCCTCTTTCCGTCAGAGCCCGTCTACTAATTAGGGAGATCCTAACTGGGGTTTTTAACTCGTCGGCCACTCCGAAACCTAGATACGGGCTCGAGTCTGTGTTCAGACTCTAGACGTCAGGCTTCGGGCGCCGTGAGCTACACAGTGCAGAGAGATTGGCGCCTAAGCTGTGCCGAACGCCCGCTCCAGCCTTTACTACCCCTGATCTGTAACGCTAGAATGGAACACTGCCATCATGCAGGTAGTTATGTACATGCCTGACCGCTACCTGCATGGCTGAGTAGTGGGTCAGACTCTAGCTGCGGCTTTTCTGGCGTGATTTTTTAGCGAAACTGGGCCTTTAGTGACGCTTCGACGCTTTAAGACTAATCGTTTCTCTAAGGCTAGGTGTCTAGCTAGAGTTTTACCGGCTTAGCGCTTCGTGTTGAGATGGGATTAGGGCGTCCGGGCCCCCTTTGTTGCTAATCTGTGTGATTAATAACGTGGCAGATTAAGGATGAACAGACTAGGAGAGACGTTCACTTTCGAGAGGGCGAAAGTCAAGGAACAATTGCAAACCGTTCATGAAAGCCCTAATGTAAAGACTTCTCACTGTAAGACAAGCGAGAAAGTTGATAATTAAATTTCTGGTAGAGACAGAGTTGTTGGCAAGGTGGTCGAGAAAAACGTATTGAGAGAGTCTGGCAAGGCCTAATCGTGGATCCCAAAGGAGGGGGTAAGGTGGATGACACAGCTAGGCAGTGCAGCGATTGCATGATTTCCAAGGGGACGAAAATGCCTCACGGATTCAGTCCGAGCGACTAATAGGAGGGAGTGCAGTGGAGGGAGGAAAGGGACGATAGTGGGAGGTGAGTAGGACGGCGAGGGAAGCGTGGTTATATGTGATGGGGTCAGCGCACGGGCCAAATAAAAGCAGCGAGTGGCCAAGCGAGCCTCCATTTCCCGCTTTGGAAGCCTCCATTTCCCGCTTTGGAAGCCTCCATTTCCGGATGCGGTTCCACTCTCACACATATAACTATTAGAATTAATTAAATAAACTAGAGTATTATGTCTATCTAAGCTATACTCTTCTTACTCTATAACGTAGTCTTAACGTCCCTCTACGTTATAATAGCCTCTATAACGTCGTCTATATTATATCTAAGCTATAAGAAAGTATTAGAACTAGACTATCTTCTCTTATTCTACATTAACTTATAGCTAAACTTATAAATCTTAGAAGCTTCTTATTAATTAATAAGTATAATATTCTAGTCTTATAGCTATATCTTTTCTATCTCTAGATCTTAGTATAGACGTATATTTTAGTTAGTAGGTGTAGTAAATTTAAAAAAGTCTAGCTACTAGAAGAGCTACTATTATAGCTCTTTATAAACGTAATCTACTAGTAGACTATAGTAGATAGGCATAGTTTATCTAGAGATACTAATAGAGATTAACTATTATTATAGTTAGTTTAGAGATAACGTGGTTCACAAGCGAGCGCGCCACCCAAGCGAGCGCGCCGCTTTACACCAGCGCGTCGACTTCGAGGCGTTATC
>JAODYB010000067.1:118-39483 GCA_026262435.1 Curvularia spicifera
CAAAACGACTTCAAAAAGCTATTAAAACTACCCAAAGGGGTAAGAGGAGCAGCCTCAAGGCTCCTACAAAGGCTACTCGAAAAAAGAGGCCTATCGCGAGGCCTCAAGGTAATGAGGAGCCTCAGGGAGGTGCAGTAGGATCACCACCTCCAACCTCGCGTCGCGGCCGCGCGATTAGAACTCCATCTCGATTTCTATAGCTATATATATATATCAAGGCCTATTAACCTCACCTCTAAAATATATCGCGATAATAACCTTTTGGTGTGGCTCTATAGCCTCGTTTTTGAGGTGGTTTTGGTGAGGCCGCGCGTCCGCGAGGTGGTAACGTCCGCGAGGTGGTGGGGCTAGTTAGCGGCATTTGCGGAGTTCTCGGAGGTGCCAAGAGTGTTTGCCATATTTGCAACCATGCCCAAAAACTCACAGGATAACGATTAAGGTCCTCATCGTGACAAGCACTAACTACAGTCATGGTGCCTTCAAAAGCATACGTTCCTTCGAGAGCGCTGATCCGAGCCCTTTCGCGGCCGCAGCCCATACGGTGTTCTCTTGCTCGTCCTCTTCCAGCCCAATTTCTTCGTGGAAAACGCTCCAAAGCCTCCAAGGATAGAACAGTACATCAAAATGCCGTCGCGGAACCAGATCCATCAGTACTCGAGCGCATCAAGGGTTCTCGATCCATATTCGACGACGAAGCGAAGATGGACAAAGCAATGCGACCATTGTCCGATGCCGAACTTGAGCGTGATGATCTACCTGTCATAAATTGGTACGAGCAGGACCTGGATAAGGGCACGCCTCAGCGCCTCATTGAGCGCATCGCGACCGCCGAGGACCGCAAGAAAGACAAGGAGATGTTCACCATGATTGAAGAGTCGCAAAAGAACCCCGATTATGATGATGCGAAATTGAACCGGCGCCTCATTGACAGCCTACTCTCGAACCCAAACTTCGCTGAATTGACAGAAGAGCTGAAGGATATCAAGCAGAGCATCAAGTCCAAGGAAGAGCTCGAGGCGATGGATAAAGAAGATGCACTCGAGACTGAGGCCAGCAGCAAAGAGTTCAACGCAGGCTTACGAATGGCCACACACGAAGCTTTACAAGAACTCATCGACGACCCGGATATTGGCGATGCAAAGGAAGCTCTACAAGAAGTGGTTGACAAAATGCCCGAAATGGAGGACATTGACAGCCCTGAGTTTCAGGAGGTGTTGCAAAAGGCCATGGCTAAGCTTGAAGGCAACGAGGCTATGCAGAAAAAGCTTGCTGCATTGGAACAAGATATAGATGACACAGAATTGGAGGCAGAATGGGAACAGTATCAGAAGAATACAAGCGACGCCATAGCCGAAGCCGAAACCCCAGACGATGATCTTGCCATGCCAACACCAGAGGACATGCAAGATGTGGATAAGCTTCTGCACCAGATGCGCGATGTTATGAAATCGTTAGGCGGAGACTCCAACCTCGAAGCCGAACTCGACGCAGCGCTCAACGAAGACCCAACAGGCACTCAAGACCAAGAAGGCGTCTTTGAGCGTGAAATGGATCCGGAAGAGCTTGCAGAAGAACTGAAGAAGCTCGCTCTATCCAAAGCATCGCAGCCTCCGCAAATCGAGGAAGAGGAAGAAGAGGTGCCTGCTGAGCTTCAAGCCAAAGTTGACAAAATCATGGAAGATCCCCGACTCATGGAAAAACTCATGTACATTCAAAAGCTCATCGAGGAACACAAGCCACAGCCAGGCGACTTGACAACTGTCGCCCACGAAGTAGCACCAGATCCATATGAGCTTGATGACGATCACACTGCTACGCTCAAGGAGCGTATGGCCATGGCCCGCGAGGATCCAGTACACAGTGCTGCTCTCGATAGCCTTCGCGTCAATCTGCCACCCCCGTTCAATATCTCCCCTGCCCTCAAGTCCTTCAACCAAGCAATCCAATTTGCATATATCGGCGCAAACGACGATATCCGACGTGTGTTGTGGCGTTCCTACCAGAAAGCGCGTGTGCTGCCAACTTTCTTACAGAACATCAGCGACGACGCCTGGGATATCCTGTATTACTCGCAAGCCGTCACTTGGAGCAGCAATCAGAATCGACAGAACCATCTAAAGCTTCTGCTGGCCGATCTGAATAGTGTGGGCCGAGATGGACCGCCTACGCATCCTAGTACGTTTGCTAACGGAGGCGCGTAGTAGTGGATCGGGGTCTGAACAAAAATTCATGTAGTCATGTATTGTATGATATAACGAGAAGATGTTTATGATACCCCCCTTTATAATAATCGATTATCATGACATGACACTAGTAGTGCATCAAATACCCTCCTTCTTTCCTTCTCCTGCGCGAGGCCTCTCATACCAACTCTCATGCCGATAATCCTTCCTCGGCCCCTGGACCTCGTACGTGATCATGAACTTCTCAATCCTCGCCCCTCTGAATCTGAACTCACAGGTGTTTCTGTACGTATCAGGGTCGCACCAATGGTACCCTTTTGCCATCCACCCCCTCGATTTATCCTCGGGCGCATAAAACTCCCACGTGTTGAATAGCGCACCCACGGTCTCATTGTCCTCAGCGACGAACCACGCCGTGATTTGGTCTTTAGCCTCATTGTACCTGTACACGTAGCGCCGGGTTGCAGGGAATGCGAGACCTGTGTCCATGGTAAAAGTGCCGTCTTCAATGTACAAGTACTCGGCCGAGTAGAGCGTGGGATCTGTAGGTTCGCGCGGATGAAAGTGCGCTGTGCCTGTGAAGATGCCGCCGGGAGTATCGGTAAGAGAGTCGATTTTGCGATGAATGTTCCATACACCTTGCATGCCTGTAAAAACGGCTGCTGCAACGAAGCGCGCGTTTTCAGCAGATGCTTTGACCAATTCGGCGACTTCTTGCACGACTTCTTTCGCTTGAGGTCCGGTACTCTCGCCTTGGTAGCGTGAGGGGAAGGTTGGACCGGTTTGCTTGTTGTCAAACGCAGAGTCGTCGCGCGTCAGTCCTGCTTCTCGTGCAAATTCCTCCACCAAGCCTACATAGTCTGTCATCCAGAATTGCGGAAACTGAAGTGGCTCTTCTATTATTGCTTTCTGCATATATTTCGTGACATCTGTCTTGTATATGTCCCGGTCCAATAGACCGAGATGGTTGGCTTTTTCGATCTTGGCCCAGGTTTCTGCAAGAAAACGAGCTTGTATCTCCATTACTCCCCAGTATGGCCCTTCATAGAACCCCACAAAGCCAAGGGTGGGAACCTTGTTTGCAAATATGGATCCACGTGAGAGGACAAAAGGTATGCGCGCATGGGGCAGAGTGTCTTGGTTGTGCAGAAGTTCCTTAACACGAGGATCGAGCCAGTCGAGATCAGACTTGTAACCGGTAGCTTCAATGATACCCACCACATCGGTCATCGTACTCGTGCCCTATACAATTTAGATTCTACAGGATCAAATGCATGGGTCTTGAACATACAGTTGCCTCCTGGTTGTGAGTGTAGCGCCATGGCGCATATTTCTCGAAATCAATGTCTAAAAGATCGCTGTCCGTGTGTTGCTTGACCTTTTCTACCCATCCTCGTACTGGAACAATAATTCCAGCTCGCACAAACTCCATATACGTGTCTGTAATACCAGTATAGGTGGAATGCTGCGTATGCTCCGAATCGTACACAAGCTCAGGGTACCCGAAATCACTCTGGTCACCCCCTAAGCTCGACCTCAGAAACTCATGTCCCATTTTTGCTTTCTCGGGGGGCACTGTATTGATGATTGCGTTTATTTCTCCATCGCCACGTCGTGAGAGATTGTACATAACGAGATCGAGAGGAAGAAATTCTGGAGCTGGGTTGATTTTGCCGTCCTGATCTTGAGGATCTTGGGGCAGGTAACGCTGCAGGCAGTAGAAAGGTCGGTTGAAGATATGATAGACCTTGCTTTCGGCATGAACGGGCTTTTCTTTACTCGGCGAATGCTTTGCATTTGAGATCTGGAAGGCTGCTTGCGATGCTGCTTCGGAGCCACTGATGCCTCCTCCAATCACAGCGATCTTGCCAGGAATCTTACTTAGCGCAGAAACACTGCGGAAACGTGAAGAGTGCTGAATGTTTGGTAGATTCTTGGACGATGAGGGGTCGAAAGATCGGAAAGGTTTATCGAAGAAGCCACTGGCAATAACGAGACGGTCGAATGTCTTCGTACTGAGCTGCCCAGATCCATTGTCGCTAGTCACTGTCCAAGTCTGGTCATCATGTAGTTGCGTCTTGACGACCCGCGTTCGAAGAGCGATATTGTCGCTGAGACCAAAAGCTTTTGCATACGTTTCAAGATATTTCCCGGCTTGCCACGCTTTTGGAAATATGGGAGGTGAAATTACGCTGGATTGCTGAGGGTCTTGGTTGATAGACCTCCATGAGAGATCAGAAAAAGCCACGGTAAATCTGCTGAGATTTGTTCGCATATCTGGACTGCACTTGTCACCCGGTCCTCCACACTCACCCTTCCACATGCCACCAACCCGCTCCGCTGCCTCATAAACTGTGACAGCATATCCAGCTTGTTTGAAGGTCTTGGCAGCGACCAATCCTGCGGGGCCGGCGCCCACGATAAGCACTGAGCGGTTTTGGGGAAGCGCCATATCAGGGAGTTATTTGCAACACGCAAGAATATGACTAATATGGAATGAACAATTTGAGAGGATTCAGAAGCTAGGTGTAGAAGAAGACTGTATGATGGTACAAGCGCAAGAGGTTGAGGAGAGTAAGACGGTGTTTAAGTGCTTGATGCTGGCGCTAGGAGAAGGCCCCTCGGAGAATTGACCAATGAGAACACAGTGCGACACAAGCACGATGACAGATGCTGCAAATAAGATTGAAACAATGTCTACTCATTAAGCACTCCGGAGTTGATGAGAGTATCCTTCATGGCCTGGAACTGCGTTTTCCCATACTGCACGAAGTCAGTGGACTGGCCAATAGGTTGTCAAAGCTGTGAAAAATCATACGGAGATGAGGTATCGAATATGACCCTGGAATGTGATTAGCTGCGATAAGTTTCCATATATAGGATATTGCATACCAGATCGGTGACCTGACGGTGTCGTTCAAATTCTGATCTTACAAATTGTCTCATATCTTTCCTCGTTGCCTCGTCTGGGATATTGGCTGTACTCCGCACAATGTCCCGCCACAACGCCAGTGCGCGCTGACGTTGGATGAACTGTCTTTAAGTCAGTAGATGTTGATTCGCTATAGTGGGCGTGCAAGCATCACGTACGTGGTCGAGGCCAACAGGACTTTTGCCTCGAGCCCGTAGCCGGGAAAGAGGCTTGGACGCTACAGTGGCATATTGTCGCAGCATGCCCTCTACACAGTTCGATACGTACGACTTGCTTAGACTTAAAGACAGAGGTACTGAGAGAGATGTTGTTTGTCAAGTGAACGAGCCTCTTCGCGGTGATGCAAGTTGACGTAAAGAGATGGACTAGGCTTTGACGGTCTTAGATCGTAACGTCGCCGACGTGGGACCGCGGCCGACGACTTCCGCTTAGGATCGAACGGCGATGCGTAGCTATTGTAGTCTTTTAGGGCATGAAATGTATGGATGCGCGCAGTGTATTGGTTCCGATGTGTCCCTTCCCAGGTTGTACTGACAGGCAAATTGTCGGCCGCTTGAGACTTCTTGGAGACTTCGACCGAGAACGATGAGTTGCCCCGCGACGCGACTCCCCACAACGCGTCAGGTTCACCCCAGCAATGCGCGCCGATCCGCCAGTCGCGAACCTCAGATATCCCTATGAGGTCTGCGCAAGTAAAAGGATCAAGTCTTGTAATGGCTTAGCATTTCCAACCACAATATCGACACCCGCCGCAGACATTAGACAACATTGGTGTATTCCTAACAAGCACACCCTAACGCTCGCTTCGCAACATTGGATATGCCTCCAGTCGTCCAACGCGCACGTGCAGTCAAAGAGCTGTTCAAAAACGATATTGCCGGCTTGAAGCCCTACGAGGCTCTGGTTAAACCATGTCCATTGAAATTCCAACTCAAATCCTCAGCCACCGAGCTCAACGAAGATGAGTTCCAGGCGTGTATTGACCTCGTCGAGGAGACATCTGGACACCACTATCGGGCCTCGAGCATCAATTGGAACCCGCGTAAGAAGCGAGAAGAGATGAAGGACAAGGACATGATGTACCTTCTCGTGCGCCAGGGCAACATGGACCCAGCGTTTGGAGCGGATACCAAGGATCAGAAGCAAGTCGATAGTCGGCAAAACATGAATACCAAAAAGACTGCAAAGCGTACATCACCAACTCAAGGCCAGCAGCAGCCACATCTAGATGACTTCGAGCAACTCGCCCAAGGCTACGCTTTCGACGACGAAACTTCCACTCCATCAACCACCAATTCATCCACGCCACACCCTGATCCCCACGGTCCCATCCTCGGCTTCATCTCCTTCATGTTCACTTGGGACGACCCCCCACATGATGATCGCGACGTCGTCTACATCTACGAGATTCACCTCTCTTCACAGCTCCGCGGCCAGGGCCTCGGCACGCGTCTCATGTCCTTCGTCGAGCATGTTGCACGCGAGTGCCACATCAGCAAGACGATGTTAACCGTATTCACGGCCAACGAGGCTGCAAAAGCCATGTACGAGAAGGTGGGGTACGAGAAGGATGAGTGTAGTCCTGGGGATAGGGTCATGAGGAATAAGGTGGTTAAGGCAGAGTATGTTATTATGAGTAAGAAGATTCTATGATACAATTTTTGGATGCTTCTTTTGGTGTGTGTGTGACAAATACATGGGTTAAATTAAGGAGGACAGGCATCTGCATTTGATGTCTTTGTCTTCTATACTGCTCTCTTAAACGCGCAAAAGTGAAGGAAGGGAGCCGCCGTGTATTCAAATGTACAAGTGTCTAAAAACCAGAGAACTAAGAGCGCGCCAACCCACATGTCAACAAGCGCTTAATGTTGAGACCTTTTCCCTCGGACTCCTTGTTTTCCTCTTCTTCCTCGCCCACCACACGGAGGAAAACCTCGTCGAGTGTAGTAGGTGAAACGGAATAGTATTGCAAGCCCAATTCTCCACGATGCGACTCGAGAAGTTGGATGAGTCCAGGGATACCACCGAGATCGGACGCCGATTCCGTAGACTTGACTTTTGTGACCTCCTGTTCCGTAATCTTTCCGTCCTGCTTTCCTGCATGGGCAGGTGAAGCCGTGGAATCTGGAGACGCCGCCTTGAGCACTTTGAACCGGAGCTGACCATGTCCTCCACCCCTTGAACCCCACTTGTCGAATTGGACGCCGGGAATGTTGCTTGCCACCCATTGCTTTACTTGGTTCATCTCCTCTTCGGTAGTCTCAGGAGCGGATTTCAGTACAATCTGGACAACCCATGCGTCGCCGTACTGTTCTCCGAGATCGGACACAGTTCCGAGCGCCAGCATCTTGCGCTTCATGATACCGACTCGAGTGGCAAGCTTGTCTGCCTCCTCCATTGAGTGCGTGGTGATGAGGAGGGCGCGGCCAGGAGCAGCGACACCAAGAAGTGTGCGCCACATGACTCGTTTCGCAGCTGCGTCCATGCCGCTTGACGGCTCGTCGAGAAGGAGGACGGAAGGATTACCCATGAGCGCAATACCCAAGCTTAGCTTCCTCTTATTACCACCTGACAGCTTAGACGCGAGACGGTCACTAAATCGTGCCAAACTAGTTGCTTGGAGGATTGCCTCAACACTGGTCTTGGGGTCGGCAACGCCACGAGCACGAGCATAGAAATACAGGTGCTCTGTAACCGTCATTGAGTCCATGGCATCGAATTGCGGACAAACTCCAAGGTTGCCTCGAGCGGCAGCGCGCTTCCTGACAATGGAGATGTCCTCGATTAGTACGTCGCCACCTCCATTGAAGTGAGTCGTGGGGTGGATATCTCCACGGATGAGCGAGATCGTAGAAGACTTTCCCGCACCGTTTGGACCTAGAAGCGCGAAAACCTGGCCTTGGGGAATGCCAAATGTAATGTCATTTACAGCATGATTGGAACCAAACTGCTTGTGAAGATGGAGTGCGCGAAGGCTATCTTTGCTTTGCTCAGTGCGAGCAATCTCGGCTGCGACTGCAGGTGGCACGTTATCCAAGTTCTCTTCCGAATGTTGCTGGCGGCTCTTCTCGCGGTTGAGGAATGGCGGTCGGTACCCAGAATCCCACCATACGAGAGCAATGAACAGGAGGATGCTCTGAACGACGAGGTACAAGATTGGGCCTCCATACACAGCAAGAGCACCGGGGTAGCTTGGGATCTTGGTGCCATCGCAGAGGACACTGAACGAATTCAATGCTAGCAGTTGTGTCCTCAACAAACTTGCTGAGGGCGATATTAACGAGACCGTCCAATGGAAGTAATCGATGTACGAGTCTATCGCATATGCAGGAGCGTAGGTGAGAATCGCCATGTAGCCAATGAAGTAAATGAGGTACAGTGATACCATGCCTCCAGCCGCGAAGGCGAAGGCTGCAAGTTGCGAAGTAACAACGATGGAAATGAGGTACGCAAACAGCGTGGCACATAGGCCGTACAGAAAGAATACGACAAAGAGGTAGCCCGGAGCGTAGAATGCGTCGGATGCCTAAGACAAAGTCAGAATGCGTTTTGTCCATAGAGAATGGATTGACTTACCGCTACAAAAATTATCGTAGTGAGAGCGGCAATTACGAGTACAAATGCGAAATCAAATGCTGTGTAGGCCAACCATAAAGGTACGGCTCGAATGCCGTTACTGTAATGCAAAGCTCGAACATTTCTCAACCGTTCTTGCGTAGGGTATAAAGCGAACAAGGCCGGGAAGACACACATGGCAAGGCCAAAGTACAGGGTAAGCTGGAGAGTGTCTCCCGCGCTAGGGTCAAACGGAACAGCGAACTGCTGGTATTGAGTAGAGATGCTAGTGTTACTAGCAACGTTGTCAAGTGCGTTCAGCGTGATAAGTCCACCGAGGACTCCGCCATTGGCCAGGTAGGCCATCACAAGAGGCCCGTCTTGATTCAAGAAAAATCCACCTGGCGTAATGTTGCGGAACCTTGTCTGAACAAAGCCATTAAAATCATCAAGTGTGTCTTTGATTTCGAAGTCCTGTTCTCGAATGCCGGCTCGCTCAACGATGGTGTCTATGGCGGGAGCGACGACGCTGCGAGGCCCGATTGGGACCAACGGTACCCTATCTACACTTGAAAGGGAAAAGACTTCGGGATCGTTAGAGGCAGCGCCCGGGTCACAGCCGACGGCTTCGTAATTTTTAAGGAAAAGTGTGACCAAACCAGCTGCGGCAATAGGGAGAAGCAATGCGAAGACATATGGCCAGAAGTTGCGTTTGACGATGGTGACTCGTTTTTGCATCAAAATAAGCACTTGCTTGAAAAGTCCTGTCCCGTGGCCTTTGCCCATCTCGAGCCTTTTGGACGAGTCTGAGGTGTGATCCAAAGGCAAACCCGCGTCTTTGTCGGATGTGGGCGTACCAGTTTGCTCGCCGTGCTCAGCATCCATGAGGTTGTATTCTTTGACTTCTTCAGCGTTTGCCAGAAACACGTCTTCGAGAGTTGGTCCAACAATATCGTAGTTCTTGACACCATGGTCTCTCAAGACATCAACAAACTTTGTCGCGGGAAGTGCATCGGCGAATTGGTACTGAACCATACCCTCCGAAGGCGCAGGCTTCTTGATTGCATCCATAGGTGGTTCGACTGGTGCGTTCTTAGGAAATGTGACGTGGTATCCGGCGCCAACTTCATGCTTTAGCTGAACTGAAGTGCCCTTGGTCTTGAGCACGCCACGGGAAAGGATGGCGACATAATCGGCGAGAACATCCGCCTCGTCAAGGAAATGGGTCGTCAGCAGGAAAGTACGGTCACCGCGCTCAGCGAGCAGAATTTCCCAAATTTTCCGCCGGGATAACGGATCCAACCCAGATGAGACTTCGTCGACACAGCAGACCCTAGAGCCACCTGTGAACATCATGGCCAGCTGTAGCTTCCGTTTTTGACCGCCAGAGAGTGTGGATGATTGTGCTTTGATCTTGTGACCCAAATCGCACGCACGGATGAGGTCTTCAATCGTCTCTTTAGAATCAAACGTGCCAGTAGACTTGAGCTGGTTGAATATGCGGACATGCTCGTAAACATTGAGCTCGTCCCACATGACGTTCTTCTGCGGACAAAGGCCGAGACCGCCAGTACCGTCAATTTCGATAGAACCGCTGGTGATGGAATTAAGGCCGGCAATTGCGTCGAGTGTAGTAGACTTTCCACTACCGTTGGCACCAAGTAATACCATGATCTGACCTTTGCGCGCCTTCATGCTGAAGTTGTCCACAGCTATGACTGTTTCTGGAGGCTTCACTCCGAATTTGGACAGAACGTTTCGGCGGAACCAGCTGGGAGTCCAGTGTTTGGAAAAGTTTGTGAGAATGATATTGTAGTCCGGTGAAGAAGTTGTGGTTTTTCTGTCTGCTGACACAGTACCGTAAAGCCATCGTTCGACAAGCGCACCAAGGACCGGGTAAACAAAAGTCTGGATGATGGCGAAGACCCAGAAGACGATACCAGGAGTCGTCCAAACATGATCCTCGTAAACAGGTGGAGCCTTGACCATATTCATGGCGACGAGTACTCGTTCGAACCTTGCCACGCAGATAACGAAGAAAACATAGTTGATAGACGGGAAGATGAGGCTGAGCACGTAAACAGCAGCGGTACTGAACGGGCCAGCAACCTGAGCAATGATCGCTAACAAAATAGGAATGATGACAATGGTGATACCGGATAGTTGCGCCTTCCGGAAAAAGGCGGCACCAAAGATGGAGAAACTCGTCAAGGAAAGTCCAGCCAGGATGTGAAAGATGATCAGAATAGCAGGGTTGGAAGTGGGGAAAGCCAGTGCCCAGACAATGGCTCCCATGATGACCCAGCCGGGGAAATAGATGATGTCAAAAGCGATATGCATGGACAGTAGACGTGCAAACTGCGTATGCCACGCTTTCTTAGCAGGAGACATTGCTTCGACAAGCTGTGAGATGCCGCGTTCTCGCTCTTCAGCCATTTGTCCTGTAAGCTGATATGTTACACCGCACACGCCAATGTACAAAGCTGCGCCCATGATATTGATAAGGGCGCCCATGAACAGTGTTCGGATTCTGTCGTCGTACTCTTTCTGTGTCTTGTCGGTGAACGGATACTCGTTGGTCTCGGGAACTGCCGCGGAACCCTCTACAGAGGCGATGGCTTGATCGATGGCGCGCTGAAACGGGAGGATGTAAATCTGAACGTCATTGTTGTTCGAGTCCACGTATATCCTCGTTCCTAGAGCACCGTCTGACCGCATTGTATAGTTCCAGCCCTGTCCTGGGCCCTCATTTGGGCTCGAATAGAAAGACGCAGCACCAAAGCATGCACTTGCGCCGCGCAATGAGCTTGCGCAGGTCGTAAGCAGCTCCACCTCTGACTCTATCGTGATGGCTTGGAGCCCTGCATCGCGCACCGTGTTGGATAATTGTCCGATGACCTGATCGATCTGGCCGCCACTGTTGCCATTGTTGACAAAGACAACTTTATTACGGCCGCCTTGAGCGGCGCTGAGTGCGTCGGGGAAGGACCGAATGGGAGTAGGGTTACCGATGCCAAACTCAGAGGGTGGTACGAAGAAGTTTTTAGCATAGGTAATAAAGAACATCTGTAGGCCTCATGATTAGCCACCAATCTACGATAGAAAGACCAGAAGACGTACAAAGATTATGGGAGCCCAGAATGCGCGCACGCTGGTAAAGAACCAGTGGCGCACGAAGACGACGAGCAGCGTCTTCTTGGTGAGAATCCATGTCTGGCTCACGATTGCGCCCGCCATGATGGCCGTGTGTTCCCGCGATGAGTGCGCTCGCAGTGAAAAGGTCGTGTCTAGGTGCAGTCGTGGTTGCCGTGGTTCTCGGATGTTTATTGTGGATTATTCGGGGCCGACTGCATCACTCCTCACTCTGGGACCGCGCACAGAAGGTATCAAGCAGGAGACCGAGGAAAGCGGCTCGAGCAAGACGAACGAGACATGTCACCAGCTAGTGGAGGCGAATCCGTCGCCAATATCTCCACGCGGTACGGAAAGTCGCCGAGAAGAGGATGTCTTGTCTAAGGCCCTCGACACGCCGCATCCCTGTCGATTTACTCGCGTCATGATCCTCATCGGGTGATGGCATGCCGGTGGGGTGCCAGAAGCACGAGTAGAAAGAGGGCAGCATGCGAAGCCCCTGTTAGGCGGCCCGGCTTACTTGTACCTTTCCCTAACTTCCATGGCTCTCATAGAGTATCTCTTCATCAAACTCGCCGGATCAGATTTCTTTTCCAGTCTCTGCATATCCGTAAACGTTGAGCTGGTCGTGCCGAAGCATGTGTGACGGTACTTTTTCGCGGCTAGCGGTGCAGAGATGCCTCGGGACAGGCACTGCCATTACATCCGCCCAGCCAACGCCCAGTCGCCGAGTCCTCACTATGGTCGAGCCGCTGCTCAGCGCTCCAAACATCGCGATGCTGATGGAGACGACAAGCCCTCGCGTAGAGATCCCTGACGGGGCTGTGCCTCGTGGCCGTATTTCGTATATATCGGATGCGCGTCATGGATTCTGAGCCAGACGATGGCCTGACCTTTCTCGGCCCAGTAAGACGGGGCGAAGGGCCGACGCGAGCTAGTAAGACCTAACGTGGCAGCCTGGCGGGCTTCGCAAACCTTACCAGGTCTTTGGAATGCTTCGATCTGCGCACAAAATGTGTATAAGAAATCGGGCTAGAGAAAAAACGCCAACTTGTTTATGAATCACTGCATTCTGCCTCGCTGTCCAATAGGACTGGTGACATTTGAGATGGAGTCTTGGTAACCATCTGTACATCCATCTCAACATCACGCATAGGAGACATGGACTGTGAAAATTATTGTCTAAACTTAGAAAGATGAGAGGTCTCTTGTTCCCTGTAGTTTGCGCCGCTCCGCTACCCAAAGAGGTCAGTGGCGTCTATTCTCCCTCCACCCGCTCCCTAGCTTCGGCTCAATACTAACCTCTAGCGAGAGTTGCAGGCCATGAATCGCTTCATTGAGGATAACGGCGTCGACGACGACAATTGGAGGCTTGTTTTCGTGGACAGCATTGACGACTATTACGACAAGGCATCAGAGGCGCCATTGGAGGACGGAAGCAACCCAAAACTCTCCGTTTATTGGAAAGACGCCTCAAGAATGTCACCAACTGCTCTTGAAGCTTCGCGAGGATACGGGGTCAGAAATTATGACCGACGTTTTTGCCATTATGGACGAGAGGTCAACGCAAGACGACACTGTACTGCTCGTGTGTGCAGAGAGGGATCTTGACGGGGAGCACGCAGTCTTAGCCATGCCGACTGTCCGTGCTACCGTCCAGGCTTCAGGTACCGCGCTAATGTTGTATGAAACGGGGCACAGCAGCGTAGAGGAGGATGCGGAACGTGCTGCACGTGAAGAAGACAATGTCTATCGCGGACAGTGGTCTACTATCAGATAGTTTTTCTTGAGACGATGAAAACGAGCAATACTGACGAGATCATCTTCGTATGGGAGTTTTTTTTTCCTTAGCTGAGAAAAAGTAGTGCTAACGTCACCAACTGCGAAGCGAGACACACCAAAGCGAGACAAAGGAAGAGTACCTTGAACTAAATCTACATTATTAATACAACAACCTTACCTTATGCAGGGATTTTGCGATATGATGTGAAGTCCGTTCTTGGGAACCGTTATTTCACCTGTTAGCTTAAAATTACCGTTCTGTCCTTTCGTATTACAACGAGGCTAGAGGACGCGTTTACACACCGTCTAAAGGCTGCATAGGCTACAGGATTGTAGTTGAGCTTAACAGGGACTTTAGGCACATGTAACAGTTCTACTGGTAATGATGATTTTTGTCATAGCGTCTAGTGGCTTTCATAGGGCCTAAGACTGCCGTAGGAATCAAGATTATGCAAGATTGCCACGCTGGTCGGTACGTGAAACTTGAGCAATTAGGAGAGCACGTGACCAGAGCACGATAATACATTACAGAACAGCGTTAGCAGACATTTTTGTCAGCAGATGTGGCTGAAAGCTCTTGCTATTTTTAGGCAGAGCAAGTGTCAGCTCTTTCCTCTGATTATTCCCGAGTTCAGAAAAAAAATACATATAGACAGAGCTCATCAATCACCGTGATCTTAGTCACTAACGAAATCAGCTTCACCCGCACAACTACTCCACACATCAATAAGTGTCTTGGCACCTCCTTGCAGGTTCTTGATTAGACACAAGTAGACTGGACAAGTGGAGTACCATGACGCAAGAAGATCTACTAATGTCCTCGTTATAGCTCACAACTCCCTGGTCGGAGCTCTTCTAGTTAGCTTGTAGTTGGAGAATTTCGAGTATTTGAAGCGTATATAATTGGTAGGAACTGGGACAGAGTATGTTCTTGATCATTTTCGAATCGGAAAATCACACACACTCCTCTCTATCTGTCATTTACCTCAGACCCACGCTACTCACGCTGTCATAGTTAGCTCTCTCTCTTTTCTCCGATGTAACGCGTTCTTTCTGACTACTACTAGGGTTTTCAGATTGTGGACACCTAGAAAAAAAAGAACTGCGATACCATGAAGGCTTGAATTATTCCAGCAAATAGAGAGAAAAGGGAGCTCCACTCTGTTGGTATATAAAGATAGAGGGGGATAGCCACGATAGAACAAGCTGCTGCCAATGCAGCAGGAATAACCCAGCGCCATTTTGGGAGGCGGCCACGATCCCGTTCAAGAAGCGCGGAAACTCCTAGCGCTTGAAGTTGGGTCAACGTGGCTGCAATGAGGAACCAGAAGTCTGCATCGTCGGTTGTCCCTCGAAGATGAGGTGAAGAGGCGTATCCCAAACAGAACAACGGAATAGGAGCTAAAGCACAGCTGCAGACTACTGGCACCGAAATAAAAGCTCGCACGTTCTTTGACCCAGCTGTCCTATCAGACTCAGCTGTGTTCCAGGGTCTGCCAGCAATTTGATTCTGCACAAGCTTGTCGTGATCTTTTGCCCCTATAGCCTCTTGTACTGAGCTTCGAACTTGTTGCCTAAAACATAATTAACTTTTGAATTCTATACAGTATCCCAATTCTGCATCAGCAGCTTACCATCTGGGTGACTGACGACAGGAATTGGACATGTCTTCGTCAGCATCGGGATTACACAAGTCGTAATGTATGTCTATAGTATCGTCCAGCCGCAACCAGCGCCCTTGAATTGGGTTCAAAAAATTGGGATTCAAAAGACCATGATGAGCAGCATCAACCATTTCTTTCTGCAGGCGTCCTGCTCGACTCTCGTAATCTAACAGAATACGCGTAAAGACATTCCGCTTGTTTGACTGTTCGCTGGAAACTTGTTTACTTCTAATGACCTCTCTAATGATGCGCAAGCCTTCCGCCCAAATGGGAACCAAGAGATCACTAGTCATGTACAGCTCGCTGAATTGACATTTGCCTGAGTCGATGTCTTTCCACTGCTGTCTGATATCATTGCAATCTTCTAGCAAACGAAGAACTTCAGCTTTGCGGGTTTCATCCATAGATGAAGAAGGTTTTTGGTGGAACTTTTGGACACGCTTGACGAGTTCAAGGTCGAACTGAACCAAAGTCCTTGCGAGAGAGACCAGGGCTGGTTTAAGTGCAGGTTCGGGTCCATGTTGGTCAGATATCACAATCCTTGGAGTCTTAAACCCTACGTCGCGTTAGACAACACCAGATCGTTGGCTACTTTAGATGCTTTGACTTACCAGGCATATAATAGGCTGGGTTAACAATTCGTTGACGAAGTTGTTCCGGGGAATTCCTCGCACTATACGCGGAGCTTGACGTCATCATACGTGCCGCCATACTCAGCTCGTGATGCGGCGATGCGGTGATGCAGAGATCTGAGGTTCACTTGGGTGGGAATATTCAAGCTACACAGAGTACTGCGCAGGTCAGCCGAAGTTACTCTTATCCAACATTGATTGCTTTTGAGGACGAGGCAAGTTAACGAAGAGCAAAGGTGGCAGTGCTCTGTCTGTTGAGGACGAGGCAGAATTGACGAAACGCCAACGTGGCAGTGCTCTATCATGCTTGCTGTCGCCTTACTGGTCGGCTAGCCGCACGAACCCTGTTTACGATACGGTAGGCAGCAACATTTGTATCAAGAACATAGGCGCCTAACGGCCTGGATCAAGTGGGATGCCAAGCTGTATTGCAATTTCCCTCGGAAGTGAGCTAGATTTACTGATGTATTTCCACGTCTAGTACTATGTTGCTATACAATATATGATATTAGCTTCTAGTAGATACATTTTGCGTTATTCTAAGAGAGGTTGCAGCAGATGAAGCGGACAGCGTAGTTTCCCTCTGTGCGATCGGTTGCTAGCGAACGAACTGAAACTGTCTATTGTTTTGCCGGGCGTGATCTGCAAAGCCAAGGCTCTCCACCCGTTGTAGCAAATGTGGCTATAGAACCTTGTTGGCACACCGATGGAAATGTTGTTGCAACAGCGCAGAGGAGTAAGGCTACATTCGCTAGTGGCTATACCATCATCCATCAATTAACCCTCTACTACAGTAATGATAAGCGACATTAGACGATTCTATTGTGGACCATCGGCACCTCAGGTGCACTGTATGCCAAATCAGCCTGTCCTTCAACCTGTACTTCACTCTGCCTCGCTTTCTTAGCCTGTGGCCCTTCTCCTTCTGTTGTACTCTTGCGTTTCCGTCGACTCTTTACTGTGTCTTTAGCTGCTTTAGCCGCCTCCTCGGTACAATTTACTCAAACCTCCTCAAGTCTATCGTACATTACTTTCGCCTTTCCGAGCACGTCCGATCTGGCCAATCGTTGAATTTTCGCTTCGTCGTTGATCTTCATCAAGAATCGGATTTGGTTGCGCTGGAGGCAACCTCTAGAAATTCCTATATGGCCCGCCTTCGATAATTTTTGAACTTATTTTTGGAGATTACACTTCGTGCTTGGGTCAAGAGCCTTAACAACAGAAGCCTTGTATTACTTCCACTCAAGATGCTACTCTTAACACCCTTCCCTAGCTTATAGTCATATATAGTTTTCTTTCTAGTTAGTATTGCTCTACGACTAATGCTTATCCCTCCACGATGAATATTAGACAAGCCAGTATTGAAAGTAATCATGGCTTATCCCGGCGATAGCTCTTGTTCCAAACGAACTAGGGTGTGGTTACACCAAAGTCAACTGTCGCACGTGTAGGTGTGAGGTTGTGTTTTGAGCACAATCATATGCATTGTTTCTGCTATCTACCATGCTTATTTATCTGTGCCTTGAAGCTGCTTTTGATCGAGGTGTTGGAGCACAAAGAGTTTTGATCTGAGCGGTTTTCGCAGACTTTGTCTATAGACGCCAGGTGCACCGAGCGGGTCTTTGGCGCTCTTCTTGCAGCCAGCGCCGTGACAGCTACTCTCCGATCAGATACATTAAGCACAGTAACAATCACAACCACCGTCAGGCCTTGCCCATGCTGACTGAAACTTCTTGCCAGGGCACTTCCCTTGTATTAGCTACCCTTATAGTAATATTTAGAATACCTTTTCAACTTACATATGAACAAGGGCCAGCATCGCCTTGACACACGTTAAGATCTTCTGTGTTGCAATTTCCTGGAGTCTGTAGCCTGCATTAGTATCATCTATAGCAGGTGTGATTTTTAATGCTATAATGAAAATACATACTCCCCAATTAGGGTCAGCTGAACGGCAAACATTGGCATTTATCCAAGCAGCTGCTAGGCCCATAAAAGAAGGTATAAGAAGTATACTCAGAAAGTGCATTGTGTCTATATGGTGTAGGTACTGTAGAGAAAGTAATAGCTAGGTGGAGGTAAAAGCAACGCCTTATGCATAAGTAGTAGGAGAGGATTCATAGCTTCTTATATAAAGAGGTTTTGGGAGGATTATACGAGATACTCGTCATACTGCACCGTTAGCACGGCCTCCCCGCTCCGCTAGTGCTGACAGAATCTTTTAGAGATGGTGTCGGCTACTAAGTAAGTCTAATATCACTATGTTGCCGGTGAAGCCGAACCCCTGATCGTAAATGGCGGAGTCAGCGATACGTTGAAGATCTGCGTGCTCAAGGAGCTATCGCCAGGGTATACCGCGATTAAGTTCAATGCTGACTCATCTGCTTCGTAACATCTGACGGGGAGAGACAAAAGTTAGTGGCGGAGTAATACTAACTACGTAGAAAGAAAACTCTAATTAACTATAGACTAGAGAAGGGCCGATATACAGATAGTGCTACGTACTACGGAGTACAAGTATACTGTTTCTTATTATAGCGACGGCATCAGTATCTTCAGGAAGCGCAAAGGGCGATGGCGGCTAAGGCCGTGTTGCAATAGTTAGGCTAAGTATCTAGCCGTAGAGGAAGCTGCGGGCATGTGATACAGCTATCTTTAGCTGTTAACTACTATAGATATAGCGTTTAAGTCGTTATAACAGTATATAGTGTGCTAGTGCATGGAGTAACTAATTTGGTGACCTGTGTCACCTGACCACGAACAACATAGTGCGTCCTGGCACATAGGGATGGACGTTAATAATGCTTGCTGAGGTGTGAAAGAGCCCTTTATCCGACATAAATAGCTCCACCACCATGGCATGGACACGAAGAAATTGCGGGAAGAGTGTTCCTTCCTGCCAATTGTGATAAAATTGGAAGAGTACAGTTTTCGTGTCTCTAGCTATCCAAGCAACACACCGAAATATCGTTAAGATGTCGTAGAAATAATGTAGCAGGGGTCGGAAGGCAGACGGGGCCAAAATAGCGTCAGCGTAATCAACATAATTAGTAACAACTGCACAATCTCTATTATAAATGAATTAGTTAGACGAATAAACACTACTAAATCATCTTATAAGTTGTAGAGCTTGGAGCTTTCGGAGAAGAACTAGATTTTGGATTTCAGTAGGCACTTGTCTTGCTAGCTTGTGTGTCTAGCTTCGTAGTGAGTGACCTTAGATTCTTTTTGCATCATATGATCGCTAGTTTCAATTAGTCTTGTATGACAAACAATATCACAATTACGGCAGTGAGCATTTCCTCAGCTAAAGTTAGAGTAAGAATTCTCCAAACCTAGTATAGTACTATATGTGAATAGCAGCTCTACAATTCTCTAAAACGAACACGCTAGATGTCCGAACTATCTATCTGTCTCAAGACATGATGTGTCTCGTCACTTAGGGACGCACCTTGTAAGACCCCTTTCTCCATATTTACTGAATCAACAGCCTCCTTCATGCCCTACACCACCTACCCACTCAAGCACCCGCCGGCTTCCCCACAGGGTTAAGCCCAAGATACTCCAAGATACTATTCCACCTCTCAATAGTCTCATTAGGCTTATCCTCAGGCTGCGGCTTCGTCGGAACTGCAACCTTGCAGCAATTATCATAAGATGTTTGACGGTTGTTGAACTCGCGGCTGTCGCGGCAATAAGGGATGTAGATGCAAGCCTGCCAAAAGTCGAGTTCTGCCTTGCACTTTGGCGAGCAAAGATCGATGCCTCGTGTAAGGATAACCGGTGATTCTTGCTCAGTGGCGACGGAGCGGGGCTCGGTGGGACGAGCGATGGCGAGGACGAAGAGGGAGAAGAAAGTGATGATGGTGCTGAGGAGCTTCATGGTTGCTAGTCGAATGTTGAAATGTTATGTTCTTCTGCTGCTTGTGTATCTGAGGTTGAGGTAGTGGTATGTGTTGATGTTGATTAGAGTTATGACTGCGAGGATACGATTTATGTATGAAGTTTGTTTCTGCGTTGTTGGCAAACGGCGTGGGGGACATGTACAGTGAAGTCGCTTTCAGCAATGTGAATGTAGGTTGTGCGCAACAAAGAGGTTTCACAGTGTGTAGAAGCAATTTGACTGTACATAAACGTAAGTAAGCTAGACACACTTTCACGCTTATCAAACAGCATAGGAGGCTAAAATGTGAAGGATATTATGTTATTGTTATTGTTGAAGCAGTAGTTTTTACTGCAGCGTTTGTAGAGTTGCCAGACTCACTTGTTAACACCTCTCGCCGTTACAAACAGCAATCACTCCTCGATAGTCTCAGCGCTGCTCGCTTTACCCGTCACTCCATCCCATACGTAATTCAATACTCTTTGCATCCCCACGACCTTTCATCTCTCCTCGCTTCTGTTCCTAGGTGTAATACTTGTCGGTAACTCCCACGCCGCTTTCCCCTCACCATCCAACTCCAGCGGCGGTGCCAATCCTTCTCGCTGTCCCGGAACAGGTTCTCTCACGCTGTTTTTATCCTCGTCTTCACGCTCAACCAGAATGCTAAGAACAGGTCCGCGCTTCTTCATCACC
Organism: Curvularia spicifera; assembly: GCA_026262435.1. Taxonomy (NCBI): domain Eukaryota; kingdom Fungi; phylum Ascomycota; class Dothideomycetes; order Pleosporales; family Pleosporaceae; genus Curvularia; species Curvularia spicifera. Next base: position 20,575 of record JAODYB010000067.1, read on the forward strand.
ATGCCGTAGCCAATGTTTGAGACCGTCGTATCGTCCTGTATCCCGCCTGGAGATAATGGCGACATGGGACCGGTGTAATAAGCTTTTGTGGTGAGTTGCCGTCCTCGTATAGCGGGTGTTGAATCTTGAGTAATTGGCGTGTTACCAGACTGCTGAGCGGCATAAGCCCGGCGCTTCAAGCGGCGGATGTACCATGCTAGAATGACAGCTGCGATTACAGGTAAAACTGCGACACTGACGCCTATTCCTGCTTTCGCGCCAGTAGACAGCTCCCCTGGTGCTTCCGAAAGGGGTAGCGCTGTTCCCGTTGATGTCTGTGTTGGATTTGCTGTCCGAGAAGTCGACTGTAGTGTAGTACTCGTCCTGCCGGTAGTCGGTGTACTAGCTACGGGCGTGGCTGGAATCTGTATCGAGGCCGGATATGTTGTCGCTGTGTTAGTTGTACTTGCGCTTGCTGCTGGAGTCGATACCACGGCCCCCTTATCGTCACTTGTCTTGCTCACTGCCATAGTGTTGCTGGTGCTCGGCTCTTCTGTCTGCGAGATCGCACCACCCAAACCCTTCCCACAAGCCGACCTGAGCTTATCAATAGCGTCGTCTTTTGCGACCGTCCCGCATCCCTGTACAATGCATGCCGAAGAAGCCTGAATCAGCTTCTCACCCGCACAATGACATCCAAAGTCGGCCTCGTTTGCACACCCGTCGTCTAGCAGATGAGTGAGGAAGCACCGGAACGCACATCCTGGTAATTGTAGTGCTGAAAGGAGCAATGACTGGCGTGTATAAACAACATGTGGTATAGCGACAACAAGATGCTGAGCAAGAGTACTGAATGCGAGGAAGGAAATGGTGAGGCGGCGAACTGATGAAAGCGGAACCATAGGTATTCGCATATTACCAAGTAATATGCGCCCACAGTCCTGTTTTTTTCTTTTTGTTCCTAGGGGCGAGTGTGGATATCCTGAGGCGGATGCCTGGATGCGGTCGCAAGAAAGGATAGAGCGCTGAGATGTGCAGTTGACACGCATTACAGAGCGCTCAATTGGGCTGTGTTCGAACGAGCATTCCGCTGCTTCAAAATCCCCCTTGTATACAAACGAAGGCCTAGTCTTGGACACCCCTTTCCGTCGCTCTGAGAATTTCGTTGCATGTGTTGAAGGTGAGGTTGGTAGTAAACCCACGGGGAAAGAAGAGATGGCAATGTGCTTTGCTCAATCACCCTCCAACTACCAACGAAACGCCTTGCAGGCTTCTTGACAAAGAGTCAGTACCAGGGTTCATGGGATCATTTTCATGCCATCCCTTGCTTGGTGACGTACGTGGAAGGCATCTTTGGAATACTGAGACATGTCATGTTTCTCCATTCCGGATATGGGTATTTGGCCTGAGGAGGAACGCTAAGGAAAACCGAACACCGCACCTGTCCCCGGACAACGATTTCTCAAATTAGATGTAACATATGTAGGACATACTCAGCGTATATTTTGTTGGTAATCCATGCGAGAGATCTCCTACCGTACTATAGAGAAGAAGCAAATATCCGATGAACATTGAAGGTATAAACCGTTCCTTGCGAACTTCCTAGCGATTGTACTCTATACATGCGTCTCAAATTCCAGTTCTTACGTCAATTCGTGTTCTACATCTTACCCCTTAATCTATTGTATACGAGTATGGACATAAGAAAGCGTATTCGTTATATAGGGAAATCGTCGTTGATTGGTTCAAGCATGAAGGCTTCACGTTCCAGATTATTTTCGTACCTAAACTGAACAGGCGACCTCTGGTTTGGACATCACTGCCGTCCTAGAAGAGGCAATGTCTTGGCCGTTAGCATGTCCAAAGAAAGATCTTTCATCCTTGTCTGGGACTCTTCCTGGTGTAAGCATGTCCTCTGGTTCCTCTTCATAAGTGTCCAACGAAGGAAGGTCGTCAAAATTTTGCTGAACCCGAAACTCATTGACAAGGCTGGCCAGGTCCCAATCTATGCTAGTATGGCTGTCGATGCTGTAGCGATCGGTATAGTTGTCATGCCAATCCGCGCTGCCGTTTTGATTCCTGTCTTCCTCGTCCCAAAGGTCTTGTTCAACGCCGCTAAGGAACTCCCAAGTGGTTGCCAGCAACGTCTCACGTGGTAAGAAGTAGTTTAGCGTTTCATTGTCTTGACCCGTCCAATCCCCCCAAGCCTCCAAAATTTCCAAATGGGGAAATTGAGCAGCCAACGGGTGAGCCCATGAATGAACAAGGCTCTTCTCGACAATGGGATCCATGACAGAACTCGCTTGAGGGCTCGACGACAATATGTAGGTATCGCTTGCGATCGAGAGTATTGACTGTGGTCGTGCGAAAGCAAGATGCTTGAGGTTCTGGAAAAGAGGCGCACTGTTTATCTCGGACACGGCCAGGTTATGGGTATCAGGCGACGCCTCTCGTTGGGTGCCCTTGACAACAATGAAAGACTCTGATGGGCCATCCTCCAGGTCTATTAAATCTTGAGAGACAGGTTCGGTAGGCTGCAGCGACGGTGAATCCATAGCTGTTTGCAAATCCGGGATATGGCAGGCGATCTTCAATCGTAACGTTTCGAGTTTGGGACAGTGCTTCCCTAAGCTCTTGAGTGCGGTGAACTCCAAGTCAATTGCTGTTTGTGGGTGGAGCTTCAAACTGAAGCTCAATAGTTCCGGTACACCTTTACAGAATGCTTCAAATTGGAGGCCAGAAATGCCTGATCCATCGATAGCCCCCGGTGCCGAAGCAAAGAGATTGATGTTTTGCAACTTTGGGCAGCTGATGGCAAGTTTTGTGAGTGCGGTACCAGAAAGTCTTGGACATGCTGTGGCGGAGGGAAAGTCGATTGCGAGCTGGCCAATATTGACCTGCAATGATTGGAGCTGGTTGCAATGCAGCAACTCGTCGATGATGTCGTTTAGGGTGTTTGCATCTTTGTCTTGCTGTACGTGAGTGGGTATCCTAGCAACATCTAGGTGTAGGTCTTGGATGAGCTGCAGGTGAGGTAACAGAGCAATAGCAATCTCCGGGTAGCACATGACGTGCAATCGTTTGAGAGAGATGAATGGAGAAGGCAAAGCGCCAGGGCCTGAGATACAAGGCAGTAATTGCAAACCAGGCTCAAGATCAATTTCTAGAGCTTCAAGACCCGGCCGCTGACTTAGAGTTTGGAAGATTATGTCTTTTCCTGAGAAGCCGGCGCTCATAATGCGAACATTGCCGATGCTGGGTGCAGAATCAAGTAGGTCCAGGAGCACCTGGTGATGTATCGGGTCCTGGGGATCGATTACATCCGAGCCAATGTGAATGCTGACGAGGCTTGGTCTGAACAAAGCCGGAAGGATATTGCGAGCAATGTATTCGGAGTCACCGCTCTGTGGCCCCAGAAATTCCAAATGCTGAAGCTCTGTCCGAAGCATGGAACTTAATCCCAGTTCGTGTTTTTTCCAGTCCACCTCCAATTCTAGTGTTTTCAGGTTTGGCCAGCTCAAGTCCTGCAAGTAGTCGAAGTTGGTCTCGTCATCGGTTGGCCCTAGTACAAAGAGCCGCTCAACTTTATTGGCATACCATTGCTTGCGACTGGGGGCCATCTGCTCCAAGGCCGGAAGGTGTGGATAGCGTCTCCAGAGAATTGATGTACCCTCGTCTGCCCACAGCTTGTTGACGAGAATGGAAGGCACTAGTGTCGGTCGGAACTCGAGAAATTCAACTGGTTGGTCGGATCCCCGTTGTCGGCGATCCTTGTACTTCATGTCGGAAAGGTGACGTAAGACCAGATGAACAATACGGCGGTCCGCCATGGCTTTTGCCGTGGCTGTCATGGTTGCGAGTACGACCGAAGAGAGGAAAAGCAGCAGGTAATGGGCGAAATGGATTGAAATTGCTCGAGGACTCCGAGCGGGAAAATCGGGAAAATATCCACCGGTCGCGACGAAAGTGTTGAGCAATCAATCATGCTGCTCTGGCCTTGTCGCCTACCTGGGGGCCGGGCAAAACAAAAGCCCGGTCCGCACCTGATCGCCAGGGGCCGCAGAAGCATCAGAGCCTGCCATTGAAGAGGGCCTCGAATGCGGGTCTTTATGCGCAAGGACTTGTGCGATTGGGATGTGTCTCTGATTGTGATACTGCTATGTGGGACAAGGGGGGTTGTGCCAGTGCGTTTCCCAGGCCCCCAGGGTACAAGCCTGGAAGTCTCGTGCCGCTGCCAGCTTAGTCAAGCGCCAGGGCAATGGTCCGGACCATTGTCGGAGCGGTGTCTTTTCGTCCTCAACTCAACGCCATCACACCAGTCGGACATATGATTTATCTCCACAGCAGAAGATGCACCAGTGCCTGTACACCTGCCATGATAGGAAGAATGCTACTTCTGTCAGCGATATGCTGTTTTGTAGGAGCTAACCGAGAGTAATAGTGCTGACCTCCCTCGCGCCCAGGTATATATAGGTGTAGACAGCAGCGGCCTCCCAGGTGATGTTTTGCTAGAGCCTACTAACACCAAGGCCACAGCGGGCACAGTACAAGAGCAAAGATGCATGTCATACTAACCGGCGCGACGGGGCTCGTGGGCTCGGCCGTCCTCCACAACATGCTCGCACAAGAAAGCATCAGCCGCATATCTATCCTTAGCAGACGCCCAGTCAAGATGGCAGAGGGCCACACAAAAGCCAAGGTCATCATCCATGACGACTTCAACAAATACAGCCAAGCGCTTCTCGACGAGCTGAAGGACGCGCACGGATGTGTCTGGGCACAGGGCGTATCGCAGAACGCCGTCACCAAGGAGTACGTACATGGATAGCCACGTCTCAGTGTGGAGAGGCAGCCCTGAATATTCACATCCGCTACCAGACAATACCATGAAATAACCTACGACTACCCTCTCGCCGCGGCGCGGAGCTTTGCCACGCTGCATCCCGACTCGCCTTTTGTATTCGTCCATGTGTCGGGCGAAGGCGCCACCCAATCTCCAGGCATTTTCACACCTATCTACGGTAGAGTCAAGGGGCAGATCGAGTCTGCGCTACTTGAGTTGGCCAAACAGAACCCCATGTTCAGGGTGTACAATGTGCGGCCAGGAGCTGTCGACCCGGCTAATCATCCAGAGATACATCCCTTTATACCGAAGCAAGAAATGTACAAGGGGCCGATTATCGCAGCACTCAGGCCGGTCTGGAAGAACATGGTGACACCCACCAGGAACATGGGCAAGGTTATGACTGAGTTGGCCATGTCTAGAGGTGAGCCGCTGGCGGGCCCCACTGTTGGAATGGAGGGCTGGTTGATACCCAATACACACCTCAGGCGCATGGGTGGTTGGTGATACTGCAGCACGTTGGAGTTGTTTTCTTCCTCTCTCCTTACGTCCTTATATTTCTGAGTTTGGAAAGCCAGCATATGCATATCCACGCCTCTGTTTGCAACACACTGTATGCAGTCAAACGTGCTTGCTTATCATCAGCCATCCCCGCATTGAGGCTCCTGGACCCGGCAACTATCTAGCCGTCCAAGTGTTTTACTGTGTAGTACGGCATATCCTCGGTTTTAAATGCAAGCATCATCAATGTCGCAAACACTCTACAAGACACGCACTGCTTTTGTTTTTCCAGCGTGTGGAGCAGGGCACGTGGAATCGTTATCGGGGCGCGGGACATGACGGCATCGAGACCCTGGTTTGCTGGCGGGGTCGCGTGCGAAGGCCCTAGAACGCGTCGTCCCGTTCCTCTCCAGTTCCAACCCAACCTCCCCATCACGCTAGAGAAAAGCGAAGTGCGCGACACGTTGCAATCACAGAAACAAGAAATATAATACCCTTTTATCAAATCCGTTGGTTCCTTGAATTTTCCATCCACGATGGAGGACGACGCGATCCCCCCATCGTCGCCACCGCACCTGGGCAGCATTAGCCCCCAAAGCCCTCCCTTCTTTGAGCCTCAGCACGGCGCTTTCACCTCAAAATCAAGCTCACCTCCTCCGCTTTTTTCCAGCGACGATTCCCGCGAGTCTGTCGACGTGAGCAATTATGAATCGCCGCGCATTCACAAAAACAAGCGCAAAGGCGCATGGTGGGACAATCGCGAGTCTGCCCACAACAGTCCAGAGGTGAAGAAGACAAAGTTTTGCCGCAACCTTGACCGCAACTTTGACTCTGGCGTGTATATGCTGAGTGACGCGACCGACAGCTCAGATGATCTCCTCCCTCAGCACAGATCGCCATTCCCAGACGAGACAACCTACACAGTCGATCAAGCTATCGACATGGGCAGCAGTGACGCGCAGATGGAATTGGATGTGTCCAGCTGCCCCGCCGTCCCCGCCGTCCCTGCTGTCCCCAAGGTCATCATGAGTGCTGCCGAACGTGCGTTCAACCGACAGATCGACGAGGGCCTAGACAGGGACCAGGAGACGTACAATTTCGAAGGGCAACAGCTCCAGGATAGCGACATTACGCGAATCGGCGAACTCAAGAACATCATAAAGGATCCGCTTATCTACGACAGCGAGCGTCCGACCGAAGGGCAGTTTCGCTCGCTTGAGCCCGACATTCGCATCATCCTCAACAAGAACAGGCTCCATCGCCTTGTTCCCTCGCTCTTCAATATCACATACCTCACCAGCCTTTCCCTGGGTGATAATCATATTGAAGAACTTCCCCAAGAAATTCGTCAACTTTCGAGACTGGAGTCCTTGTACCTCGCACATAATCAACTCAAATACCTTCCTTTCGACATTCTTAATCTTATCCGGCCACATGGCAAACTGGCCCGTTGCAGTATTATGAGCAGTGAGCTTTTGGAGCCAATGACTCTTGCACGCTTTCAGGAGGCTGCTCCTCAGGATCCGTACAGGACCCCTCAAAATGTCGTTCACCCTCTCGACCTGTGGCGTGATTATGCAAACGGCCAACTTCCTAAACTTTACAAGTCTCTCGCAAGCTGCAAAGACCGCGATCAGATTGTCTGGTACATTCGGTACCTTGAAACCTGGACAAGCAGCTTTGGCGGTGAACTTGGGACCCACACAGAAGTGGATGTAGGCTTCTACCCGCATCACCCCTCGCTCTACATTCGTGATCTAGTCAAAGACAACCACATGATTAGTGGGCCTCGGTACATTGCCCGGACCCTAGTCTCATATTATGACCAGACGGGCACCCTGCTGCATGGCTCGCCTGCTCTCCCGTGCTCCGATAACGAAAACTATCCCATTATCATCGAAACAAATCGCGGTACTTATGGTGTCCCATCTTCACCTTGGTTCGCCCCGCCATCATCGTCAAAAGTCCATTCCTTAGTCACAACGGCCCTAACTCGTTCTCTTCAGACGGATAGCGTGGCAGATCTGCGTAGGATGATCAGTGATGACGGAGAATTTGAAATCCCCCGTTCAGCAGAGAAGATACTCGCGCGGGCAGACGAAAATGCTGCTGGCGGATACAGTGTTTTCCGCGAGTGTCATATGTGCCACAAGAAGTATGTCGTGGCACGTGCAGAATGGATAGAGTTTTGGAACACCGACTTGGGCATCGGCTTTCTTCCGCTCAAAGTCAGTGTCTGTTCGTGGGGCTGTGTCCCGTCGCAGATGATGCGTCGACCAGAAAAGGAACTGACCTGGTAGGGCGGACGGGACGTGATTGTGGGCGTTTGGAGACAGCATTGTAGCTTGTTTATGTATATACGAGACTTTGGGGGGTTGAATTTTCCGGTTATACCAGGGTGTTATGAGCAGAATACGGCAAAAGTTTTGCATTTCCGATTGTTCAGAGCGTCTACCTACTTACTGCCAAATGAGCGACATCTTCTTCCACCATGGCCCATCGATCTTTCTTGCCGGCTTCTCTTCAGCAAGTACTCTATCGAGGCCCGTTTGCAAGTCCACCTCCAATGGATTGTATGCCCAGCCATCTCCCCTTGCCCAAATACGATGACCTCCATAGAAAAGAAAGAACAAAGGAATGCCTATGTATGCGGTAAAGAAGGAGCTCACATTCCATTTCTCAGGCCAGAAAACGTCGAAGCCATTGATGAGACACAAAAAGGTGAAAGACGCAATGACAACCCAAGCGCCCCATTTACCGACTGGAGAGCGGTACGGCAAGTCGGTAATACCCTGTGCATCACACGCCTTACGGAAACGCAGGTAGATGATGCCGCAGCAGATCCAGGAAATAAATCCGGCAGTGTTTGTCAAGTTGACAAACCAGCTAAAGACGACGGCAGAAGAAGAGCCAACGTTAAGATAGGCAAGGCCACAGAATAGTGATGAGGCAGTTACCGCCCAGTACGGCACTCCGGATTTCGTACACGATTTGAAGACTGACGGCGCGTTGCCCGACAGCGCGAGCGCGTACAGACTGCGACTGGACAGGAACAAGAACGAGTTTCCAGACGACCATGCACTGATAATGATTCCTGCGTTGATGATACTGTCGAGCACGGGTATACCGGCATTTTTGATACCCGCGACAAAGGGTGAGGAGCCCGCGCCTGCGCCACCAGATGTGATTATGGGGTCGTTGGAGGGGCAAATGACGCCGATGGCGAGCACACCGAAGACGTAGAAAATGATGAGACGGTAGATGTAGCGTCGCGCGGCGATAGGGAGGTTACGTCGAGGCGATTCCATTTCTCCACCTGTGGCAACTAGGAGTTCGGGGGCGAAGGAGAAGGGGAACTACTCGGCATGTCCTGTTAGTCAATTGCTCGCTCTCAAGAAGAATGAAAAAAAAAAGAATACGGCGTTTTAGAGAGAACAAACATACAGCTGAGAGAACGAGAGTGGAAAGCAAGGCGACGAAGCGACCAGCATCGCCTTCTGCCAGATACGTGTTTGCTGCGCCGGGGTTTTTCCAGTATCGGAATCCAAGACGGTCGTGGTGGGGACCGCCACCCCAGAAGAGGATAAAGGATAGGAAGAGGAGGCCTAGTATCATGACGACTTCTATAATGATGGTGGTGAAAAATCAGCATATGTCTCACAGTTGGTGCATCAAGATTAGTGTCAACGTACTTGTGCCCGCAAACCAAAACTCCGTCTCGCCGTAGAACTTGACTGGAAAGCAGTTCAAGCCCACAATCACAACAATCATAATGGTAACCCAAACGGCGATATTTACCGGCGGATTCCAGTATTCAATGACGAGACCAGCAGCTGTAATCTCATAAGGTACGAGGATGCCAAGAGAGTAGAAATAGAGCCAGCCGAGGCCAAAACCCAAGGAGCGAGAAACATAGCGTGCGCCAAAGAGGTTCATAGAGGATCCGGGTGTCGGCAGGTAGGCCGCGACTTCGATGATACCGGCGACCGTGCAAAAGATCAAAAAGGACATGACGATGTAAGTGCTGAGGATGAAAGCTGGACCACCGCGAGCGAGAGTTACACCACTGCCCACGAAGAGACCAGTTCCAATCGTTCCACCGAGCGCGATCATTTGAGCATGTCTGGCGGTTGTCAGTATTCTCTTTTCATGTAAGGTGATTGAGAAGGTCAACAACATACCGTGACTTGAGTCCTCGATGCGTACTTTCATAGCGCTCATCGAAGATTTCTCCCACGACGAGAGCAGGAGCAGCAACTGAACTCTTTCTACGGCTTGCTTCCTGAACATTTCCGACCTCATAGTCGACGTCGCCTTTGCCTGTGGCCATCTCTTCCACCTTCTTTTCCGACATGATGTACTTTTCGTCGTTGTCGTCTTATCTGCTCGACTGACCTCTTACAGACTTGGACTGAAGAGAGACAATCGACATCAGTGTCTCGCAGCAGGGGAAGACGGAGCGCATTACTTATAAATCCCGCGCGCATTCATCTCGCCCGATTCAAGTACCTGGTAGCTACAATGATAGGGCACTGCGTACGGTGGCCAAGCATATCCTTGCCATCCTGTTCGCGGCAAGTAAGCGCGTGTTCCAAGAACTACCTTGCTCTACTATTCTCCGTGCGGAGGCACCGAGGGTAAACGAGCAAGGGTGTACAGATAGCTGATGATAGCTGGTGATAGCTGGTGATAAGCACAGATAAGATCTCAAGTGACGAGTAATGCGTAGTGTAAGGGCATTCTCAGTGCATGTGAAATTATAAACGAATTCTTGACTTCTCTACTACATGTTCGAATCTTTTTGTTTGATGCATCCACAAGATACCGGTTCAGACGACCAGTGCTATATGCATTCTGCCCACGCGGTTCTTTTGGCGGTTGCGCAGCCCCTAGCCAGACCAGAATGGCGGTATTCCCCACGTTTAACGCTAGCGCAATGAATGCATGTCAAATCAGGCCGTAGGCAGCCTTACACAAGGGTCCGTTAGAAGAATAAAGAGAGGTATTTAATGGAAGGTGCCAAGGCAGATGGCGCATCATTATCGTAGGTAGCCCGATCTACCAAGACACACCAAAGCTGAGGTAGGTCTAGTTGCTGTCTTGACGGCTAAGCTTCAAATGGAAAACGCGGGCCTCATTTCCTCTTCTGTGCTTCTCCTTTCATCGTTGCGACTCGCATATTAGATTGAGACAGAATCTTCCGCACAGAATTGACAAGGAAAACGAACTCCATTTCGTCTACTGCTCGACCTCAAGAAACACAATACACTTCGTCCCAACTCTCCTCTTCCACCAAGTTACCTATGACTACAAATGATGCTAATTCATCAGACTTTCGTTAACTTCGAGGCGTTTGAGACCAGGATCGCTAGCCGCACTGCATTTAGCCTCTGACACGGCGCTTCTTCCCCTCACCAACGGCGGGCACACCCAAAAGCGCCGAGGCAGGCATATTAGCAGGCGTGATCTCAAAAACTTCGTATTGCCCCGGTTCGAAAATCCTCACCCCGCAATCACAGTGCAACTTCCCGCGTTTTCCCCCGAGCAACATAACTTGCTTCTTGTCCACACTGAGCCACTTCGACTTGATGTCAGTACGCCAGCTTAGTCCGCAGCCGTAACCCAGGCAGATGTATACATGTTCCAAGGTGGGGTTTCGAAGCCGAGAAAGGACGTGTGTGGATCGGGCAGCGTGTGAGATAAGTACGTGTGTGTTAATATGGAGGCGTCGGCTGGTGAACTTGGGTGGGATGGACGGGTGCCAAATGAGTGGACAAGCACGGCACTGGAGTAGACCAAGGGGATGGATGTGTCGGTCAGGAAGATACATAATCGTGTTAAGGTGGCCGCAGGCGCATCGCCAGTTCCCGATACGGTCTCCAGTGCGTCGTTGGGCTTTCAAGATTTCGGATTGGGTCATCTCGAGGGTTGGCTGCAGACCCAAAAGTTGGCGAACTCGGCCGCGTAGAGAGTGGTTATTAGCCATGATCGCTGATGTGAGTACACTTCATTGAACATAGAAGGGCATTTATGTCGTTGGAAAAACATACTCAACTGCAAGGTTGAAGACATTCGAGAGCCGTCTTGGATGCTGGCGCAGTGGTTTAAGACCGCGCCAAAACATATTGTTTGCTGTACGCCTCTCGGCACCATCATGTGCATACAGCTTAAGAGTTAGGAAACCACTCATACAATATCTGGAAAAGAAAATGAATCATGTGGAAAATCTTTGAGCGAGACCATTGAGTCTGCTAAGTTCGGAAGAGGTCAAGGCTCCAAGACATATTCAAACCAAGACGTCATAAGAAACTCAATGGCTTGCGGTTGTCATACATGATGCGAATTGCTGATTGAGAGTAGGAATGGCTTTAATACTGTTGTTACGCCATGCACGGGAACTAAGAGTTGAAGTTCGGCGAGTTGACAGTGAAGGTAACATCACTCTGGCTCACAAAATTGGATACGCGTATTGCAGTAAAGTTGATTCTCAATTCCTCGGCCTACCGATCCAGCTACAGCAGTATTGTGAATGACCAAAAGGCCATTGCCATGTATCTCTGGTATGCATACGTGGACTTTACCGTCTCTTTTAAACGTCCGTATAGGAAGCACAAGACTGGAGCGTCTCAGAGCGTGTACCGGAATTGAGGGTTCTTCATATCCGTAAGGTCGTCCTCGTATGCATGATCAAATCCTTCAAGCGTGCCTGATTTGTCGCGTCGGTGGTTTTCCCAGATACAAACATAGCGGTATACGATTGCAAGAACTGCAGCGGCAATAGATGTTGCAAGCACTGCAATAAAACCAGGCGCGTAAATTGGAGCATCTTCTGCTTTGAACAACAGCGGACCTACGAAGTTACCTAAATCCAGAGTCAGTGCTTCTACTATATAAAATGCATTAGGTTGTGAACTGACCGAGACAGTAACCGACAAAAACACCAGAGCTTGTGATGGATCGCTTGGTATATCCTGCTGTATTAGCTACCTGCAGGCCCATGAGCACAGCATAACCTCCACCAAAAGTGGAGAGAATATAGCAAGCAAAAAGGAGTCCTCCCTTTTCGCTTTGCGGTAGCTTCCAAAGCAGAATGGATGCGATGATGGTGCCGCATTGGCAGCCAGCAATAATCCAAGTTCGAATACCAGGAATGCGATACGCCAGATACGTCACACTGAGTGTAATAGATCCGATGATGACACCAGCAGGCATGACAAGCAGTAGCGAGTTCAATCGGTTGAAGCCAAAACCGGCGATGATAATAGGCAAAAAGCTTGAAACTGGGCCGTTTGCGATCATCATTAGGAATGACATGCTGAAAACGAGCCAGAACTTGACATCGTACAGCGATTCCCATAGTTGCTCAAGCTTGAAGTGCTTGTTTCGTACTCCAGAGTTGTTCTCCCTCATTCGGGCTACGGCAATGTATCGCTCACGACCGCTGAATCCCTTGGCTCGAATCGGATCAGGTGGCATGAAAAAGAGGATGACGAAAGACCACAATATGGTTACGATGCCAGCAACAAGGTACCTGAAAGATGTGTTAAAGAAACGTCCAGTATGCCTCGAGAGCCGTGTTTCTTACATGTATTGCCAGCTTTTCAAGCCCCCACCGTTTATATGTCCAAGGCCGTAGTTGATCAGTGGCGAGATGGCAGATGCATATGCGGTCGCACAGTACCACGCGCCCATTCGAAGTGCCTGCTCTCTCTTCTTGTACCAGCCCCCGACAATCAACATGAACATTGGCGAGATGCCGGACTCCAAGAAGCCAAGAAAGAAGCGCTGCACGTAGAGGCCTTGCCAGTCTGTACATGCTATTGTGCAGATGAGACATGTGCCCCAGACAAATAGAATGCCAGCTGCGACGCGCTCAATCGGCCAACGCTGAGCCATCAGAACCGCGGGATAGCTTCCCACGATGAAACCGAGGTAGAATATGGCAGCCGAGAAAGAATAGCGATCACCAGTCTTGAGCTGCAAATCCTCGCGCAAGCCGAAAATAGCCTGAGAATCGTTAATTGGATATCCTCAACGGCATGTGAATATCGCTCACAGCTTGGGACAACATGGCCTTGTCGTAGTACTGAAGGCCATACGTTATGATCAGCAACGTCAGTAGCCTACCATCTATCCTTCGCACCAGCTTCTTCTCTTCCTCTGGGGTCCAAGTCTGGTCTCCAGCATACTGCGCAAGCACACGAAGAGCCTCATCTTGGTGCACGGTATCAATGGTCTCGGTACCCTTGGTCTCTTCTAACGTCTTCTGCGTCGACACCTGCTGTTCCGTAACGTCGTGTTGCTTCTCGTCAACCATGTTTGGCTACCCGACGAGATTTGGTTGAAAGCAATGGGGATGCAACAAGTCGAGAACCGGGGCGCATAAGACCTTAGTTTAAGAGAACCCGAATTAGTGGAGAATGCAGATCCACTACTTCTTGTGTGGAATCGTATCGAGAAAGTACATTAGTCGCGGGTTTACGGAGTACTGCAGGGGTTGGACGTCAGTATCGAGATACACCGGCTAGTACGCTTCGAATGCTATGGCACCACAAGTTATCGAGCAGCAACAAGCACTAGGATCTACAACTCGGTTAGAACAAGACCTCCAACATATGTTGAGCTCGTTCGCTGAATCAAAACAGAAGAAAATTAAAGTAAAAAACGGACCCCCGAGACTGCGTCAACTAGTGCCCAACCACCGGAGCATGTGCGATCTTACTATCTCATAACACCGAAGCCAGACTACTCGGGCAGCAACTACAACCAATCTTAGCTGTTGAATTTTACGGCAAGAAAGCCGCCAAGCTATGCATAGTTCATGCAGTGCTCCAGTACCTTCGACTCCACTTATACTGTTTCTACGACTTTCCCTAAAAAGATAACACGAGTTCCCTACACGGCGCTGACTCAACACAGCTGCTTCTGCTCGGCCATACAGCGTATAGTGATCGCTACCGCCGAGAACTTGGCAAACATATTGTATCCAACGGCGAGTACTCCGGTCCAGTTATGAATGCATTACGTGACGTGATCTATTGAAAACTTTTGTTGAGTAGTGGTCCAGAACTCTACTGAACACACACGTACGTATCTGTGCATAGGGGTTTGTGCGTAAACGGAAGTTTGGCATAGCCATCATGTGGTCCTGGTTAACAACCATGTTCATTGAGTGTCTTTCAGAACCTGCTGTAGCAAGCAGGATATGCTTAAATATAAGAAAATGGACTTCCATGTAGCTTCAGTAGAGGGACAGAGACATGCGTCAACGAACTTTGAAGCACGACATTGTGAAAGCAAGACAGGACTACGGCTGCAGTCTGCCGCATGCTTTAACGTCCGACGGAACGTGCCGGGGTCGGGGTACGTTGGGTTGAAAAGGAAGCCAGATGCGCTAGTTTCACATGCCCGAAACTTCCGGGTATTACACATGGGAATGTTTCGAGACTGGTCTGGGAATCTGGCCTCACCGTTTCGACACGAAGCTTTTGGGAGGTTCACTGCGTAGTGTAGTCATCTGCGGGCCTCTAAAAAGAAGGACCAGAGATTCCTCCTGGAGAAGGATCAAAAGTATTGCGATCCCCGCCAAGCAAGTACGTATCTGTTGCGGAGATATTGCGGGACGAGAAGGGCCGTCGCGGGCAGTTGCGCCTGACAGGCACTAATGCGGGAGTGCTAAGGAAAAGAGGGTCTAGCCAGCAAGCCCTTCCCGTACTCCAGACGCAAAAGTATTTTATATGAGAAGAATCTTCCTTTTTTGAACTTTATTACTACAGGACAAGTAATAAAGTAAAGGCAGACAAACAGCGACCTCGGCTTTTGGTCAATCCAACATGAAAGATACAAGTGCTGCACAAGAACCCAAAGCGCCGGAGCCACCGGGTGAACCAAGAATGCCTGGTAAAGTTTCGGCGGTGACCGTTTACGATACGGAACGATCGTAATCGGATCTGAAATCACGGTAACCGATGCTGCCGGACTGGCGGAAAAAAGAAAAGTGGACAAAGAGGGACCCCTGGGTCGCGAGATCAGACAACCACAGTGACTAATTCACATTGACACAATGTCGCATGCTGTGATCGATCTTAGGGATCTCATATATTCAATCGTCGATACATCTTGCCGCCTCTGAAATTGGCATTTGTTGGCTTCCATGGCAACAATACTCGCCTTCAATACCCTAGTCCATATCCATGTTTACGTTGCCGAATGCAGGAATGAGCGGCATTCCGTTGGACATCCGCGGCAAAAACATTCGTATGTTCAAGTTAAACAATAGCGACCCCAAACTATGCCCAGAGATGTGTCCGTCGCGCTCCCAGCTATCATGTGTCAATACCCATCTTAGTTATCGTCGAAACAACAGTTCTAACGTCAGTGAATACTAATGAGCGACTTTTGGTTGGGTCTGGGATGCTAACACGTTGCGGCCAACCACTGTGAGTAGTCACAGTGCATTGCTCTTCTACATCACAGCGACAGATGGAAATGCTGCTATGCAATGACGATTCCACTCGCGCAAGTCCAAAGCCTTGCAGCATAGTGTAGACACGGAAGCACACAGCGACGGCCGGCTGACAAATACCCTAGAGCTAGAAAGAAGCAGTAGAGAATAGCTATACGTACAGAAGAAGTTGAAACGGGTCTAGAGAAATGTTACTCAGCGTTCTGGATGTAGCTTACACGTTCGTTAATTATGCGTATGAGGCGCTGTTAAGAAACAACACTTGGATGCCCAAGATTTTGAGTAAGACATTGAGCTGGGGTAGACATAGAAGGGTCCGGAAGAGTCAATTCCACCCCATGCTGCTTTGTATCACAAGGATTTGCGCCATTGTGCTATCACTACTTCTAAGGAATTAAGTCAAACCTCTCTTACTTATCTTTTTATCGTTGGCGTTACACTGATGGGAATATCACGCCTTCATGTGTCGGCCTGGATGGCCCAGAACAAGCAGAACCAACCAACAATGAGATCAACTGTGATGGTGTAGGATAGATTGCTAGGAGAGTCGTTGACTCAACCTAAATATAGTAGTCTAACTAAGGCGCTGCAGGTATTCAAAGGCGTAGAAGTCTGGCAATGCCATAATATTCCATTGGTCTCTCTGATCCTCTTCGAAGTCATCTTTCCGACATCATAATGGGACAGGAACAGCCTTCCCTTCTGCCGAGCCAACTCTTCCAGTGTCATAACATTCCGTTGACCTCTCTGATCCTCTTCGAAATCGTTGGTCCGACACGATTGCTCCTGCCGATAGCAGACAGGAGTGGCATCCCTATATTCCGAGCAAGCCCTTCTGATCCTCTTCAAAATCATCTGGCCGACTCAAGGGTCGGACAGGAGAAGCTTTCCCATCTGCCGAGCAAACTCTTCCAATCGAGTGAGTTTGGCTTTTTGAAACAGTCTCATATGTCCACAAACGTAGAACTTCGCGGGAGCGTTCTCCCGCTTCGATATCGGTAGCTTTATTATTTTGCGTGTTGCGGTGCGCAGTCGACAGTGAACCCGACAGCGATGCTCTTAGCCATCATCTCGGGGCCATCTCCCTTGCCTCCTCCAGACGTGCTCCTAGCTAAGAGACGAATACCAAGCATCGTAGCCAGCCGTACACAGACATCTTTTGGTTGCTTAGAGGGACACCGATCCCTGGCAAACTCACATATGGCGCACAGCAAAACAAGCTGAGCTTTATGAGTCCAAAGACTTGTTCTTATCTTCAGCGCAGAACCTCTCTGTGATTTTGAGATATGTCACGCACCACGGCGTGGTCCAGTACACACTGATGAACATGATATGACTGTCCAGGACTTCGGTGGCGTGCGTTCTGCCCTTGTATATGCGACAAGCATCATGTGAATTTTTTCGATGATGTTTTCGGGAAGGTGATCGGTACGCGCGCGAATCATGTATTCTATGCACTATGGGGCCTTTGGTAAGAGTCAGTAACCCAATATACTCTGGTGGTTAGGTGAGCTCTGTATTAACTTACCAGACTCTCGACGCGCCATACCAAGTTGCAAAGCGCTGGGAAGATTGGGCTACCACACACGACTTTTGCAGATATGATGAGCCTGACGAGCTCTAACGGCGTGCATTCGACGCCTACGCCGGCCATCAGTCACTCAATGGACTTGATTTCCTCCGCGACGCTGATTGCGAGCGTGAGCGAGGGCGGGCGAATCCTTTCTGAGGCATAAAGGCTAGCGCGACATTTCCTATATGTCTCATCCCCCTTGTTTTCGATATCCTGAGTGGCGTCTCGAGGAGCGACCTCTGTAGTTCCCGATCCTCCTCCAGGGCCTCGACCTTGAAGAGGAGGTGGAAGTACAGGCCCTTGTCTATCCTGTTGTGATTCTCTAGCCAGCGGACCAAGTCCTCGGACTGTCGATTGAAAGCGGGCCTCTGCCCGCTCCTCAATTTCCCGAGGGTGATCTCGCTCCATCAAAGTCTTGTGGAGTTCCTGGGATTTCGTACTTGACAGCAGTACCTACCAATGGATTTTGCCCATCGCTATATACACTGGTGTAAACTGCCCCACTATCACTGGGGCTTTCAAGGTGCGCCAGATGGCAGAGGCAGTCTTGGTAGACGAGGTGGTTAGATCCTATTACTGTAAGTATAAAGCAATCCCATGAATATCAATTGCAACGTCAAATTGAATGGAATTGGTTGAATTGAATGGGTAGGTATTACCTGAAATATACATAGCTCTGGAGAGCGTATGATCATCGCATAACTGCTTCCCGATTGGTCGAGCTGAACGGGCGGACCCGGAGATCGTTCCATGGTAGGTTCGCATACTTAAATCGAAGGCCAGCGGTGGTACATAGGTTGGTTGAAGTATATGAGTAAGATCGATTATATAATACAGGTGAGTATAACGTGCGGGATCAGTAAGCTGGCCGGAACAGTAAGCTGGCCGCCCCACCAAACTCGACGCGACATTCTGCACAATTGAGCCACAACAACAAGAGATAATATAATTATATCTTATTATAAGGTAGTCTATTATAGTCTACATTAAGTCCTTTTATGACCTTGGGTGTGGCACTTCGTGCACGTTGGCGGCGCGCGCTGGCGTCTCTCACCCGCCTGGCTCTGGCTAGCCTCCATGACCACCCTTTCTGCCTCTGTAGTAAGCTGCTGAGCCTGCTGCACCTGGAGGGCTCTACTAGAAGCTATATATTGACGCTGCTGACTCTGCTTCTGTTATTGACGTTGATTTTCTGCACGTAGCTTCTTATTCTCCTCTATAAGTATTGTTGCTGATTGCATCGCGAGCTGAGCGCTTTTCGCGAGCTGGCGTATCGCGACGCTTGTTGGGCTCTCTGGCTGCCGGCGCAGCCGCTCTTGGAGATAGCGTAGCTGCTGCTGAACCTCTGCTACTGTATGTGGTGTCTCTGTCTGCGCTACTGTCTGCGCTGCAACGTTGTTATCTATAGTAGTCTGTGATGGAGACGGCGTTCGGACGACAGTTAGCGACGATAGGACGCGATCTGGATAAGGAGGGACAAGGCCTGTCGCCTGAAAGCCTGCCTGGATGTTCTGCTGCGTGAATACAGTCGGCCGGATCCGTGTATAG
>JAODYB010000068.1:202-35226 GCA_026262435.1 Curvularia spicifera
AAAGGCACTGTAGACGCTGCGGCGAGGTAGGGCATAATACGCGGACATGCAAGCAAGATATAGAAGACGATTTCGAGTAGAATAGCTTATTACGATTTCAATTTACTGCTATTGTTGTGCTGTAATAGTTGTGTAATAGTCGTGAAGTTGATGGGGTCTTGGCACAGTGAGCGGTTCGCTATACTGAGCGGCTCGCTATACAGATACGTTATTTCTTATAAGGTCTTATTTATTACGTTATACTAGAATTACGTCTTTATTATATAGAGTGCACTCGTCTAGGTTAGAAGTATGTTAACACGTCCTAGGAGTTATTAGATTAGACCCGCGATAAGTACTAAAAGAAGGTAGATAATGATAAAAAGTTATTAGTAGAGGTTATTTCGCGATTACTACGAAATAAGAAAATCTTAAAATAGGCTAAAGAGCGTGCTTGGCGTAAGACCTTGTGCCTTGCGTTAGAAATAGAAGAAATAAGAGAGACGAGAGCAGCGGACGAGGCTAACTATCCTATAGCTTCGATTAGTGCGGCGCTCTCTTCTATAGTGTAGGCGACTCTAGGCTTATTAGATAAGTTAGTTACGACGTTAGGCGTTACCTACTTAAGTGCTTCTTAAGATACGTTTCCTTTTTTATAGTTCTTTTTCTTAAAATCTTATATTATAGTTATCGTAGAATCTTCTTTTTGCTAGTTTTTCCTTTCTTTAGGTGTGCTCTTCTAGTATAGTAGTAAATGTTGTTTTATTTCTAGTATTTCTTTAGTAGTTGCTAATAATTTTATAGGTTAGCTTTAGATTCCTATGTATTTTCTAACTCTAGATATTCTTTCTATTTAACTAGCTATTTCTAGTAGAAGTCGTCGTCTTAGAAGTCTTCTCTTCCTGTCTCTTAGTATCCTTAGAGATCTTCTATATCGAATTCGTCGTCTTCTTCTATTTCGTAGTAGAATGTTTCTTATAATGGCGTTTTAGAGTCTGCTAGTTCTAATAGTTTAATATAGAATCTTAAGTGTATTTTAGCGTCTAGTAGTAGATCTAATATATATATTACTAGTCCGTTTTATTTTAAAATTAAAAATAGTCTAACCTTAACGTTATCTAGTCCTTTACTTAGTTATTTCGTTTAAAGGTTTTTTATAAGTAGGTATACTTTATCCCTCTTCTTTAGCTAAGGTACTATTTTTCTTTTCTAGTTAACATATAAAATGCTCTAGCGTTATGTCTTCTTAAGTAATTCTTATAGTTTCTTATGTGTTTTCTTTATTTCTTTAGCCGTAGTAATAGCTACTTCTATTTTTAAACTTAGTAGGGTTCTAGTAAAGAGATTTAGATGTCTTCTATAGTTTGCGTAGAATAGTGTTTATTCTATAGATTCTAATACTTTATTATTATACGCTAGTTATGCTATTAGTAGTAGTTATACCTAATTATTTTACTAGTAGTTAGTATAAATGCGTAGGTATGTTTTTATAGTTCTATTTATTCTTTCTATTTGTCTATTAGTTTCTAGATAGTAGGCTATTAATAGCCGTCGTTTAGTACTAATTACTACAAGTAGTGTAGTCTAAAAGTTAGATATAAAGAGCTTATCTCTATTACTTATAATTAATTTTAGTATACTATAGTATCTAATAATTCTATCCTAGATAACGTGCGCGAGCTGTACTATAGTATAGTCCTTCTTAAATAGTATATACTTAGCGTATTTAGTAAACCTATCTACTATAACTAGAATTGCGTTATAGCTAATATTAGTTATAGGGTCTTTTAAGATTAGTAGTTCTATTATAAAGTCTATAGAGATATCTATCTAGGGTGCGTCTAGTAGTTCTTGTGCTTATATTTCCCTATATAGTATATAGGTACTATACTTGTTCTTCTAGTATTATTTGTATTTAGTAATAAAGGCTATAACTCTATTTTTTATTTTACTAAATTTATAGTTTCGTTAAATTAGTTCTATTATTCTAGCGATTCTAGAGTGTCTATGTACTAGATTATCGTAGTGTTATTAAATAATTTCTTCTTACTAGTCTTTAGGTACGTTATTCCTAATTTTAAGTATTCTATTAATAGTTCTTGCTAGTTCTAGGGATCTATCTTCATTTTATTTAAGTATTACAGTATTAATAACTTCTTTAGTTCCTACGATATCTAGTTGTTAGCTAAGAGCGTCTACTCTACTATTTTCTTTTCCTAGTATATATATAATTTTAAATTTATACTATCCTAGTAGCTTAGCCTATTAGGTCTAGCGTTAGTTAAGAGGTTTAGTAGTAGTAAAATAAACTAAATTCTTATAATCTGTGTATATAGTAAGTTCTAAGTAGCTTTCTACGTATACTCTCTAATGTTTTAGACATACTACTATCGTAAGTAGTTCTTTATTATATACGTCGTATTGTTCTTCTAGTTCTAAGAACTTTCTTAAGTAGTATACTATTAGATGCTATTTACTATTAATATAGATACTAGCGCAGCCTTCTAAGGCTAAGTCTAATACGTTAGTTTTGAATTTTAGTAGCACTCCTAAAACGAATATTCTAAAGTATAGTAGTATAATATATACTTTCTTAAGTATCTAGAAGGCATTATTAGCCTTTTTATTCTAGTTCTATAAGATATCTTTTCGTGTAAGTCGCGTTATTAGTATTACGATCTTAGAGTAATTCTTAATAAATTCCTAGTTAAAGTTCACGAATCTAAGAAATAATTAGATGTCTATAACGTTCTTTAGTGTTAGCTAGTTCTTAATAACTTTAATCTTTTCTTTGCTTATTTATACTCTATTAGTCTCTACTACGTAGCTTAGAAAGTTAACCTTAGTCTTGTAAAATTTACACTTCTTTAGCTTAAGTTAAAGGCTATAGTCGTTAAGAGCTTAAAGTACTTTTATAACGTGTCTAGTGTAATTCTTCTTATTCTCTAAGTAGATTAGAATGTTATCTAGGTAGACAATAACGAATATATCTAGATAGGGTCTAAGTACGTTATTAATAAGTTCCTAAAATATAGCTAGGGCGTTCGTAAGTCTAAACGGCATAACTATATATTTCAAGTATCTATATCTTGTTTAAAAAGCTATTTTCTATTCTTTACCTTTCGCGATTCTAATAAGGTAGTATCCGTCTCTAAGATCTAGTACTATAAAGATCCTTACTTAAGATAATTAATTCTAAAGTTCTCTAATATCTAGTAATAGATATTAATTCTTAATCGTAATGTTATTTAATTTTCTATAATTAACGTATAGCTAATCTATTCTATCCTTCTTTAGTACGAATATAACTAGATATTCTACTAGAGATTTTAACGGTCGTATATAGCCTTTAGCTAATAACTTGTCTATATACTCTTGTAGTACTATAAGTTCTTATTCTAATTATTAATAAATTAGGCTAAAAGTTAGTTACTTTCCTTTCTATAGGTCTATCTTGTAATTCTAGGGTTAATGCTTTAGTAACGCTTGTTTGTCTACTACTTCCTAAAATAGATGTTTAAATCTTCTATATTGTTTAGGGATTTCTAGAGTTACGCTTTTCTCTTATTTACCTCTAGCTTCGTGATCTGTTAGCCTAGTATTAGTATTTGCTAGGTTTAGCTTCCTATTAAGGGAACTACCTTTTAAGTACGCTTCTCTTTCTATGTTATTATACTACTTAGTAATATTACTCTTATCTACTATTAAACTCTACTAGACTGGTAAATCGGGTTATTAGCTAGGGCTATCGATTATCTTAGCCAATACTAGTCCAAATCGAGTAATTCTGACGTCATTAGAAAGCTAGCACTCTAATCTAAATACTACTAATATATTATTTTAGGCTAACTCTGATAGTACTAGCGCTAGAGCTAAAAAAGAGGCAAAAAAGGGGGTATACCCGACACATAACCCAACCCAGGGGCTAACAAACGGGCTATTAAATAACTTTTAAACTAAGCTAGATACGGCTTAGCTTAGTATTACATGAAAGTATGCCCGTGCGTCTAGCTTTTCAATGACGTCAGAATTACCTAATTTGGACTAGTGCTTGATGAGATATTGATGAAAGAAGAAAAGTGGGTCATAACCCGTTTACCAGTCTAGCTGTGATATATGCGTAGTTAGGTAGGGTTTACGTAGTTTTAATTTTATAGAAGTTAATTTTAGAGTAGAGATACTACATGTTATAGTATATCTAAAGTAGTACACCTAGTGCCGTGTAGTTATAAATGTAGTGTTCCTAGTTAAGTATCTCGTTTATTTTCTAAATCTAGGTTTCTACGTAGTATGTGTTATCTTAACTAGATAATCGTGCTAGTGTAGCTAGTTAATACTTCTCCTTAAAGCTAGCCATCTTCTAGTACTTAGTTTTAGGCGTCTAAGGTTCTTTTGTTTTCTTAGGTGTCTCGTATTCCTTATTACTTAGAGGTTCTTTGTCTTTATTAGATACTTCTAGAGCCGTGATAGTAATATCTTTAAATCTCTTAAGAAGTTCCTTCTCTTCTTTAGGTGCGGTTAGTGTTAGTCGAGTAATAATGTTCTATTTCTTATTGTTATTAAGTTCTAACTTCCTTTATATTACGTTAAGCTATCGCTTAACCTTATTCGTGTCTATACTTTAGCAATCTCGTGCCATATAGCCTTCTTTACTACACTTATAGTAGTTAAACGTTTTCTTAGATCGCTTCTTACTATTTCGTCTATGCCCCTTACCTTTGTTAAGGTTATTAAGGTGCATAGGTTATACATCGTATCCTTAATAGGCTCCTAGGGTCCTAGAGGTGTAGCTTTATTATTTTCCCGTGTTAGGGTTAGAGCGCTAGTAGTTACTTTATCTTAGTTAGTTACTCTTATTATAATTACGCATTTCTTACTAGTAGCGTCGTTCTTCTAATACTAGTTTATATAGTTCGTTATCAAGCCTAATAGCCTTAGTTTAGAGTTCGCTAAGATTAGTAACGGAGGTTCTAGTTCGCATAAGTTTAATACGCACGGAGGGTTTAAGGCCCTATTAGTATATACGTATAAGAGCGTTATTGTTCTAATTAAGCTTAGTAGCATACTGCTAGAATATAGTCGTGTAATCTATAGTAGATTTAGTTTAACGTAAGACCTAGATCTTTTATTTAGCTAGGACTAATTTCTTAAAGGGTGAGAAGTTCTGTCTTATTAGTGCCTTAAAAGCGTCCTAATCGTTAACTAAGTTAACATTAGCGTCGTCGTCAATATTGTCGTCTATATAACGTTAGATAATAGGGTTAGCCTATTTCTCTACGTTACCTTAGAGATAAGTGGTAGCTAAGATAGTTTTATAGTTGTTGTTAATCTAATCGCCCTAAAGGTAGAAGTAATAGTTAACTTAGAGAAGCTAAGCTTCGAGCTTATTGCGGTCGCTATAGTATAAGTTAGGCTTGTTACTAATACTAGCGGATCCTCTAGCCTAGAAAGCGTCTAGAGTGTTTATAGCAATGTCGCTTATCGTGAGGGTATTTAAAGTGTTAAGAGTAGATCTTGAGTAGAAGTAATATAAGACTTCTAGTGTTAAGACTCTAAGGTTAGTTTTCGCGGATAATGTAATAGAGTAATATAAATAGTGTCTCTATAAGTAACTCTTATATTATACTTATACTCGTAACTTAAGTTAAATATATTAAGCTATAAGAATTTAATGTCTATTACTATATACTAAATAAGAGTTGTAATCGTGTACGATTAATATAGTAATCGTGTACGATTAGTATGCTAGGTTGTATCTAATTAGTCTAAGGCTTAATCGTGTATAATTAATAGAGTGATCGTAGACGATCGCCTTCTAATTAGTTCTTTAGCTATGTAATCGTTAACGATTAATCACGTGATATGCGGCGTGGTTAAGAAGGATCGTAGAGCCTAGTGGTTATGGCTTGCTGTGCCGCATTCCTTGAAACTGATTACAACCCTGCCAGCGTAAGTAGTTTCGCTTGCTCGTAACAAGTAGTTAGTACGAGGCTATAGTACCTACTGGACTAATAAATAGGTAGAGATAGAGTAGGGATAGGGTTACTAAGGCTTAAGTAGAGGTAAAGACAAGATTACTAAAGTTTATTAAGACTAAGATAGAGATAAAGTATAGAGTTCCAAAAAGTAAGTATAAGTAGAGATAGATTACTTAGTAATAAGAGAGAGATAAGGTTAGATTACTGTAACGGCACATTATCAAACCAACCCAGTGGCCATTCAGCCAATAGATCCAGGATCAGACCGAACCAGATCCGAGTCGGACCCGTATTAGCTAGTATAAGTATAGACTATTCTATATAGTTATTCTATAGACTTTTAATATTCTTTTATATAAGGCCTATAGGTGTCTATCGAATTAAGGCTCGTTTAACGCCCTACGCACTCCCATATGCCTCTAAGTAACTCTACTGCTAATACTAATCCGACTAGTCTTGCCTGTGCCGTTATAATTACTTAATAGTAAGGTAGAGATAAGATTAGATTACTTAATAAATATATAATATAATTTTTATAATTACAAGTGAAAAGTTATTAAAGAAGTTATTATAGAAACTATAATAGCATAGTATCTAAACCTACCTAGTAGTTATCTATGTAACAGCATAGGCAAGACTAGTTAGATTAGTATTAGCTATAGAGTTACTTAGTGATATATAGAAGTACGTAAGACGTTAAATAAGTCTTAATTTAATGAATACTTACAAGTCTAGTATAAAAGAATATTAAAAATTGTTAAAGCTAAGACTACTTTGAACAAAGGGAATTTGTTAAATGAGAGGATTGATTAGAAACTCTAATCTGTTAGATTAGTAAGACGATTAAACTATATAATACCACTACTTAACTAGTCTATTCTAAGTAATTATATAATTCTTAGTTTTATTAGATTAACTAACTTAATTAGACCGATAGATCTAATCTATACTCTTTAATTAGTTATCTAAGTCTATAGATTAGTTACTACAATACACCCTCTAGGTTAATAACAATTATTTCTTTTAACTTAATTTAGTTAATCTTGCATTAATTTTAACTTGGTTTAGTCTAGTATTTAATTAATTTTATTCGTTGTTAGCATAATCTATTATAGTGTTAAGCTCTATCTAGCCTGCCTTAGACTTAGTTAATACTAGAACGGATTTCTCGAGTCGAGTTACGATTTCTCGTCTTCGATTTTTATTCTTGCACCTCTAATTTTTACAAGAAATAGTATAACTTGTTCTTTGTTATTATAAATACTCTAGTTCTTTTTATCTTATTAATTACTTTCTAATATTAATCAATCTCGAAACGTAAAATTACTATAGCGTGCGAAAACTTTCATTCTTAAATTTATTAGTAGAAGATATAATAGGACGACTCGACCAATTAGAACAAAAGAGTGTCGTGGACCAGAATAAAACCTACGACCTCGCTTATTCTCGCTTATATCTAAGCAAGATAGTTAAAGCAGAAATACTAAAGTCGTCTATAGTTTTAGTATTAGAGCTACTTCTATAAAGATAGAGTAAGTTAACTATTACTTTTAATCTACTAGACTTATACTTTTATATTGTACTATATTATCTCTATCTTACTTATCTCTTTATTAAGCTTATTAATAGACGTCTATATTAAGTCTATAATACTAATATCTCTATTAACTCTACTATGTATTACGCTATTAGAAATAAGTAACTTACTCTATCTTTATAGAAGCAGCTCTAATACTAAAACTATAGAGATCTCTATTATTACTACTTAGCTATACTTAGTTAAGTACTATCTACTAAGAATAAGATATAAGATTTAAAAGTCTAATTAGTAGAAACTAGTTAGACCTAGAGTAACGTATTATAGCCTAAAGAGAACTAGCTTATTATTAGTAAAGAATTATCTTCTCTAACTCTAAGTAAGTAACTAGTAACGTGTTAACTATTACTATAACTAATATAATAGCTAGACTATTAGATACTAAGTGAAAGCGTCTAAGTCTACTTAATCTTATTAATATCAATATTAAAAATACTATATAAAATACTTAGATAGTATTGTGCCAGTGTACAGTGTGACTAGTCAGGTGACGCATGTCATCTGACCAGTCACCTGCCTGGTCACGTGCTTGAGTCTGATAGTATATGTAGTTCTTCTAGTAGATAGAGAGAGAACAACAACCTCACGACAGGACGAACTGTCGACTCTTCGATTTTTACCCATGTTAAGAATACAACTTTCTTCCTTCACCTCTCTCTCCTCTTGGTGACTGCTACAGTGACTAGTCTATTATCGTCCACTCAAGTAGGTACTGTGGCCTCGTACTACCTACACCCTTACAGTATTAGATACTTAAGATACTACTTATACTTCTAAAGCTAATATCTAATCTATAGATACTACTACTAGATTTAGTCTTAGTATATTTCTACTAGTACTCTCTACGCTAAGTTACTAAGAAGACGATATAGAGCCTTTAATTCTAAAAGAGAAATAAAAAAATTAATATTAATATTACTAGTACTTATAATAAAGTTATCTAATATAATAGGCTTTATAAACTAAAAACTTTTATCTCTAGAGTAAATATATTTGTTATAGTTTATAAAGCTACTTTTACTAGTAATAATACTACTAAATAGATTACTCTTTAGATAGACTACTATTAACTTAGAGCTACTACTTATAATAGCTTCTAAGCTAATCTAGCACTATTACTACGTCTAGATGATAATAAAAGAAAAGAGAATAAAGTTCTTCTATAAGAAATTACTAGCTTCTAGATCTTTATTAATTATGTAGCTAGTAATCTAGATAACTGGTACTATATACTATTATCTATTTTAGTACTTATTTAAGTAGTTATATATAACGCTTATTAAAATATATAGAATAATTAAGATATTATTAATAGTATATTATTATTGTAGACTAACTAAGCGCGTAAACTAAGTAAGACTAAACGGAACACTACTAAGTATAGAGCTATTCTTGAGTAGTAGCTTATATCTAAGTAAGTAAAAGCTCTATAAGCTAAGGTATTATAACTTAAAGATACTATAGTAAAGTACGCTAAGCATAACGCACTTAAGACTTATTTAGATAAGTAGAGTCCTCTAGTACTTAAGCTTAAAGTCTAACTCTAGACGTTAAATAATACTACCTTTTACTAGAAATAGTACTTTAAAAAAAAGACTAAAGCTACTAAGTAGTATAAGAAGTATTATATTATATATA
The DNA here is from genome assembly GCA_026262435.1 of Curvularia spicifera. Taxonomy (NCBI): domain Eukaryota; kingdom Fungi; phylum Ascomycota; class Dothideomycetes; order Pleosporales; family Pleosporaceae; genus Curvularia; species Curvularia spicifera. The sequence goes on from JAODYB010000068.1 coordinate 9,395, forward strand.
ATTAATATAGTAACTAGTATTAGAAGCGTATTTACTTCTACGCTTAACTTAAAAATCCTTAAGTTAAATACTAAGTCTTAATTAATAAGTCTAGAGCTTATAAAAATAAACTAATTATAAAAATTTAATAATATAATCTTAGCTATTAGTATTCTATTTTACTATAAACTTATTACTACTATTCTAGTCTTACTCTAGAAGGATATAGCACACCTATAAGCTTCTAAGTAGACTCTACTAGTAACTATAATTAAATACGTAGAACTCTTTTTATATTTACTAACTTTATACGTTATAGCTCTTATTATAAATCTTATATACTAATCTTATAAAATAATAACTTTAGTACTTATAGTAGAGGATTCTCTATACTATTAGATTTTACTAGAAGGATCACCCGCGATAAAATTAGATATCTAGACGCTCTAGTATTTAGAGATAAAGATAGTAAGAATTATAATAAATAAAGAACTACTATTATTAATAAGTAATAACTTAATTATAATAATAATAAATAGCAAGAGACTTATATCGTTACTTGCATAAAGAATAATACTTAGTACTTAGTTAAGTAGTATAAGCCTACTAACTAGATAAGATACGTAAGTATTCTAGATAAGTACTTTAAGTATAACTCTAATTACTATTAGAATAATAATATAAATTAGCTTACTAATTCCAACTAGTCTCTTTAATAGAAACTAGATAAGTTCTTTACTAATTAGAGAGTAAAGTTTATAGTAGTAATTTTCTATTATAAGTTAATAGAATATAATAAAGTTAAGTATACCTAGATGTTTATATACTATTATCTAGCTAATACTACGTTACTCTTAAAATAAAAAGATAAAATATTAGTATATTACTTTTAAAGTACTTAGATATATAAGTAAGACTATTAATAAGTAAATACGCTATTAACACGTAATATAAATCTACTCCCTAGAAGTACTAGTACTACTTCTAATTTCTATCAAGTATTCTTTACTCTTAGAGTAAAATCTCTAGTCTTTAAATTTTATCTTATAAATATCTAGATTATATATAGTTAAACGCCTATATAGTATAAAAAGCTTATATAACTAAGATAATATTTTAAATTTAGAAGTAAGTACTAATAAAAAGACTATAACGCGTCTTATAAAAGTAAACCTTATACTCTTTCTAAAAATATTAAAACTATTACTCATTTTATAAAAATAAATATAAGCCTATATATAATCGATAATAAGTACTAGTTACATAGAGAGTCTAATAATAGCTCTACTAAAAACGCTAACTATAAAGACTTAGACTAATCAGTAGATAATTAAGAATTTTATATATAAGGCTCTCTACTAGATTTTTAGTAGCTCTTATATAAACTTGCGTATAGAAGCTTAACTAGTAGAAAAACTAAAAAGATATTTAGAAAATAGTACGATATTATAACTATCTTAAAGATATTACTATTCACTTATCTACTATTACTATAGAAACTACTACTTAAGCTTAATACTATATATTGATAGTATTATTATGAATAAATTAGAATTTTATCTAACTATAACCAAGCTTTATAAAATAAGCTTAAGAGTCCAAAGGCTAGTATAAAGTTAAGACTTTAGTAGATACTAGAGTAAGCGTAAGCTGTATTAACTAAAAGTAAATAAAGTAATAAAGTCTATCTACTATGAGAATAGAGAACGCTATTTAGTTATTATTAGTAAATAGAAGTAGGATAGATAAGCTTACTAAAATTATTCTCTTTACTATATAGTATAGTAGTTATATAAGTACTAAGATCTACTTGTTAAGAGTGGATCTTGAGTAGAAGTAATATAAGACTTCTAGTGTCAAGACTCTAAGGTTAGTTTTCGCGGATAAAGTAATAGGGTAGTATAAATAGTATCTCTATAAGTAACTCTTATATTATACTTATACTCGTAACTTAAGTTAAACATATTAAGCTATAAGGGCTAAATACTTATTCCTATATACTAAGAGAGTGTTCTATATCCTATACTGTCTCGTAGTGTCTTATAGTGTCTTACGCGTAGGACGTTATAGGATTATATAGGATCTATAAGACACACGTGACATATTCTATAGTAGCGTTCTACTAAGCCTATAGAATATATAATTACTTATACTTTATTAGCTAGATATATCCCTTCCTCTAAAAGAGGTCTTTAACTTAGCCTCTTCCTTCATTCTTTCTATATCTTGCGCTATTCCCTCTGCTCAGGTTCGTAACACTACTATATTACTAACTTACGTAAATTTAAAGTAATATAGAGTATAACTTAGCTTAACGCCTATTAGCTTGTACTATACTTTAGACTTAAGTAATTTATATATTTTTAGTTACTTAAGTACTACTTTTCCTATCTTATCTATTAACTATCTAAGACTTTTTATAGTTATAAAGTACTTAATAGTAGAATCTAGAAGCTAACTTTAGACAAATACGTCTTTCTAGTTTGTATATATACTATATACTAGAACTTACTTAAATACTTAGAGAAGCTCGTCTAGCTAGAGTTTTACTACTTTAAGTAGCTAACTTAGCTGTCTAGCTATAACTTTACTATATAAAGCCTTTAAGAATATACTACTAGACTAGCTAAGTCTACTATATGAGTAGACTTTTTGGCTGCGGCCTTTTGCAAACGACTCTAGTGAATTATTTTAGGATCTTTTTTAAATTAACAAATACAGTTTACCTAGCCTCCGTAAAGCTATAACAACAAATCGCCTAACTTCTCTCTTACGTCTACTATCTTAATATTCTCTATCTCTATATCTCTATCTATATCTATAGCTATCTTTGCATCTATATCTACGTCTATATCTACCTCTATATTTATATTTATATACGTGTCTATTAGAATTAACTAAATAAACTAGAGTATCGCGTCTATCTAAGCTATACTCTTCTTACTCTATAACTTAGCTTTAAAGTCCTCCTATGTTATAATAGCCTCTATAACGTCGTCTATATTATACCTAAGTTATAAGAAAGTATTAGAACTAGACTATCTTCTTTTATTCTAGATTAAGTTATAGCTAAACTTATAGATCTTAGAAGCTTCTTATTAATTAATAAATACGATATTCTAGCCTTGTAGCTCTATTTTATCTACTTCTAAGTCTTAGTATAGATTTATATTTTAGTTAGTAGATATAGTAAATTTAAGAAAGTCTAGCTACTAGAAGAGCTACTATTATAGCTCTTTATAAACGTAATCTACTAGCAGACTATAGTAGATAGGCCTAGCTTACCTAGAGATACTAATAAGAATTATCTATTATTATAATTAGTTTAGAAATAGAGCTAGTATATAAAAGTTAGAAGAGTAAGAAATAGGTTAAAATTAGTGAGAAAGAGATAGATATTAGTAAGAAACAGATAGATATTACTTATAAGGTAATGTTAATAAGCGCTACTAAGCTAGAGATTATATTTAAATAATAGTAGAAGAGTAGAGTATTTATAGATAGGTGCGCTATCTTAAGTACTTATAACTATAGTTTAAGTATTTTAGAATTTTCTATATACTTCTTATTACTATAGTTTATATCTTTCTAGTTATTATAAGTCTTTGTTATAACTATAGCTTAATAGGTTTAGAGTTTTTTATTTGTTATTAGCTATCTAATAGACTTCTACTTATTAGAGTTTATTATTATTCTATAGTTAGAGGTCTATCTAGATCTATATCTTAGATTTAATACGTAAAGCTAAAGTTCTAAGACTTAAAGCTTATATAGAGCTAGAGCTTTAGTACTTAAGACCTTATAAAACGTAGAGCTAGAAGTACTAGAAGTATCGTGTTTAAATTCTAACTTTAATAAAACCTTTCTTTTACTCTTTAATCGTTAGTAGGCTAAGAGGTAGACTATTATTTTTTATAATACTTTTTAATAGGCCAATCGCTACAGGCTAGCTATCAATAAAAAATGAAAGGAAATAAATTAGTTTTTACAGTAGTCTACTAGCTATAAGATTATTTTACTTATAGATCTCTTCTCAGATTATATTAGATTACGCTATACCTGGATAGTAAAAATACTACTATATTCTAGATACTTATCAAGTTAGTAAGATTAAATACTAAAATATAGGAAGCTATAAACCTAGTAGTAGCGTTTTAGTATATAATAATAAAGATTCTCTTAAATTTCTAGCTAAATACTATACTATTTATAAATGATATTACGTCTAGAGAATTAAAGACTAACTATAGAGATAAGAAGTCTCTACTAGAAGTTTAATAATATATTCTCAAGTATATTATATAAGTAGATAGAGTGCTCGTGAATATCGAAAGAGTAAAAGAAATTGTTTTAGACAAAAAGTACTACTCTCTTATAGATTAACTAGAAGTAGTAGGCTACAAAATAAGCCTTTTTAGTAGGTACTCTAGTTGAAGTAAAGTTAGTAAGATGATAGACTAGCTACTCTATAAGAATATACGTAAAGTAAAAAGTTTTATTAGTATCTACTTATATGATTAGATCTAAGTTAGTAAGTTTAGCTTTTTTACTATCCTACTATTTCTACTACTATAAGATAACTAGAAGTTTAAGTAGTTAGAGACGTAGAGGTACGCTATATTAACGCTGAACATAGCTATTACTCTAGCTTTTATACTATTTAACCTTAATTATTTAGATGTTAGTCTCTACCTAATTATTTCTATAGTTAATACTAGTAGAGAATAGAGAGAGACTCATATAAAGTAGCTTAGAGCTAATAGAAGATATTACCTTATTTAATTTAAAAGTATACTATAGTTAGAGTAAGAGAGTAAGTACTACTTTGAGGAGTTAGAGTACAAGACTATACTATAAGTACTAAAGAAGTTTTATACTTACCTCTATAGCGTGTACTTTATACTCTAAATAAATATAGCTACTTTTATTATATAGCCTGAATACTCTATAGCTAATGATCTTAGTTTAGTAATAAATAATGTCAATCTTAGCTATCTTACTCTAGAACTTTGATATTAAGTATATACTTAGTAGAAACAGTATTATTACTAATATGCTATTACGCTATCGAAAGCTAGACAGTTAGATATCTTTTATAGAGTCTAAAGATGATCTTAAGAGGTTTATCAAGTATTTAGTAAATAATACAGAGTTGAAATATTATATAAGAAGTTGATAAGTATTAAAGTTCAAATACTTGGCTAAGTTAGAAGTAATTATGCAGTTCTTAGTTAACTTTTAAATACTGAGATCGAAGTACCTAGCTGAGCTACGCATATAGATGAAGAGTGTACTAAATCTCTATATATAAAACAGTAGGCTATTCTAGAAAATGTTAAAGAATATGATAATTAAAAGAATAGTAAATAATCTAGATCTATAGATAGCTATAATATACAATATTTAGTAGTAGATTCGATATAGAGAGATAAATAACATATATTGTCGCAACCTAATCATACTAGCCACTAATTAAGGTTACCTAATCTAGATTAAGTCGAGTCTATTCTAGATTAAGCTAAGCCTTTTTAGATTAATTACTTTAGATAAGATTAAGAAATAAGCCTAATTAACTAATTAGGTAACTAAGCTAATCTAATTAAGACTAGGAAGTATAGAAGTAGCAGCATATATTCTAATTTATCTAACTAATATAATAGAGTAAGTAGATTTAATTAGTGTACTGAATAAATTTCTTTTTATTGAAAGTTTTCTTAGCTTTAATAGTTGTAAGCCTAGTGTTTTACGATTCTAGAATAATTTTTCTTACGTATTTTATTCTATTAAAAACTTTAGAAAATAAATTTTACTTATCTACTCTATACTCTTTACCTCTTTAGAACTCTTTTTAATCATAAACTTAATATCAGAATACGACGCAAAGATAAGTTCACCTAGGATTATTCTTAAGTATTATAATAACTAGTATATCTAGTTTATATTGCTCTAATTATATACTTAGAATTGATATATCTAGAACTACGTAAATTCTAAGAGGAATACTATCTAGTTGATTAATTATACTAAACTATAACCTTCTTTAGTACAATTAGTACTATAGAAATTAGTTCTTTCTAAAGTTGCTATTAAGAATTAACAAGTAGAATTTAATAAGAAAATAAATAAGTACTTAATAAGAGAGAAAACGTAAACGTATATTGAAAATAGTATTTTAAATAAGTAGAATAGTTATAAGATTATCTTTACAAAGTAGGTATCTACTACTAATAAGCTATGTAATCTTAAAAAATAAACCTTTAAAACTATAAATAGAAAGTAGATTAAAATTACGCCTTTCAAGTTAGTTTTAGCTAGATTGTTTACGCTCTAGATGATTATTTAAATTCTTAAAGCTAATCTAGTATTTATAGATTAAATAAGCTATAAATACGTTAGAGAGTAATACTAATTATATCTTAAGAAAGCTAAATATATTTATATAATACCTAAAGTCTAGTTAAATAAATGAAAACTTTTATATAGAAAGGCTTAAGCTTTCAAAATTATAGAAAAAACTAGTAAGCTAGTATTAACTAACTTTCTAACTATACCTCCTCTAAAGCTTATACTAGAATTTTTAAACATAATTATAGTTAATATAGCTTAAAATACTACTTATAGGCTTAATCTAATTATATTAGATTAAGTAGCTTAAACGCTGACTATACTACTCTAATAGTATTTATCTAATATATAGAAAGAAAAAAGCTTTAGTATCTTTATAATAGCGTAAACTACTAGATTAATGTCTAAAAGTAAGACTAAAAAGACTCTATATAACTATCTATTGAATTTGTAAAGAAAATACTTATAGACTATTAAAGAGTATTACTAATCAGAGATAGCGTTAACTATTATATATAAATAGAGTATACTAATTACTTTTACTAACTATAATAAGTAAAAGATCAAAGAGCATATAGTAACGCCTAAATAGTGTTAGGTTAAGACTAAAGTCTAAAAGACTAGCTAGATACTAACTTAAAGTTTTACTAAGCTAATTAGCTCTAGTATCTAGACTACGTTAACTAAACTAAGCTACCTAAGCTACGTAGTAGTTATAGTAGTTATTAATCTAGACCTACTTAAAGTAGTAGAAGCTATAACTCTAAGTATTAACAGTATTATACTTAAGAATAAACTATTATACTAGGGTATAATCTTTAATAGTAGTAGAGCTATATATTTTATTAATAATCCTAAGTTAATTATATCTAAAACTCTTAAAAAGCTAATAATATCTAAATATATACTCAAAGAAGATAGATTACTAATCATCTTAAGTATAGGTAATTAATTATTTAAGAACTACTAAGTGAGTAAGAGAGACTTAAAGACTAAGAATCTATTACTTAAATAGTTAAAACTAGTTAAAGATTCATATATGAGTATTATAGCTAGAGAACTAATCAAAAATACTATAGTTTAAATTTATAAACTATTTTAAACTTTATGATATAGTCTATCTAAAAATAGTCTTACAGTAAGTAAGATATATAAGACTTATAATCTTATCTTAATAAAATAAAAGATTACTTACTTTTATAAATACAACTATATAATTATATATACTATTAAAAAGTCTATATAACTATAGTAAAGAACTAGTAATAAATATCTTTAGTACTAGTAACTAGATTATCTAGAATTACGTGTACTATAAGTATTAGTTAAGACTATAAAAGATATTCAGACAAACGAGATCAACTAGATTAAATATTAACACTATATAAGATTATATACTATATAAGTAATTTTATCGGCTCCGGCCTTTTGCGAACGATTTAGGTGAATTATTTTGGGATTTTTTTTTTTTTTGAATTAACAATCACAGTCCACCTAGCCTCTGCAAGACTATAACGATAAATTGCCTAACTCCTCTCTTGTCTCTACTATCTTAATATTCTCTATCTATCTCTATAGCTATCTCCGCGTCTGTATCTGCGTCTATACTTATATCTGTACTTATATTTGTGTCCGTGTCTATATCTGTGTCGTCTAAGTTGTTTAGAATTAATTAAATAAACTAGAGTGTCGCGTCTATCTAAGCTATACTCTTCTTACTCTATAACTTAGCCTCGAAGTTCTCTTGCGTGATAGTCTCTACGACGTTATCTATATTATACCTAAGCTATAAGAAAGTATTAGAACTAGGCTATATTCTCCTACTCTAGATTAACTAGTAGCTAAACGTGTAGATCCTCGAAGCTTCTTATCTATTAACGAGAGCGATATTCTAGTCTCGTAGCTGTCTTTGCTATATTTTATTTATCTCTAGTTTTAGGTATAGATCTTTATCTTAGTTATTATTAGGTATAGTAAATTTAAGAAAGAGGAGCTACTAGAGAAGCTACTATTAAAGCTCTTTATAAATGTAGTCTTCTAGTAGGCTATAATAAGTAGGTCTAGCTTTTCTAGAGATACTAATTAGGATTACCCGTTATTCTAATTAGTTTAGGGACATAGCCGCTAGAGGAAGGTTAGAGAAGTAAGAAATAGATAAAAACTAGTTAGAAAGAGATAGAAATTAATAAGAAAGAGATAGAAATCGCTTATAGGGTAATATTAATAAGTACTACTAAGCTAGAGATTAAGTTTAAATAATAGTAGAAGAATAGAGTACTTGTAGGTGCTACCTTAAGTACTCTTTATAACTACGGTTAAGAACTTTAGAGTTTTCTAAGTATTCCTTATTACTATAGCTTAGATTCTTCTACCTATTATGTTCTTATTACGACTACGGCTCGATAACTTTAGAGGTTTCTACTCGTCGTTAGCCGTCTAATAGGCTTCTACCTATTAGAGAGTTATTATTATTCTATAATTAGGAGTCTATCTAGATCTATACTTTAGATTTAGCACGTGAAGCTAAAGTTCTAAGGCTCGAGGCTTATATAGAGTCTTAGTGCCTAAGGCTTATATAGAGCCTTAGTACCTAAGGTCTCGCGAGACGTAGAGCTAGAAGCTCTAGAGCTCGAGGTATCGCGTTCGAACCTCTACTTTAGTAAAACCTTTTTTTTTTAACTTTTAGTTTTTGGTGGGCCGAGGGGCGGCCTGCCGCTTTTTAAGATACTTTTTAGATAGGCTAATCGCCACAGGCGTGCCATTAGTGAAAAATGAAAAAGAAATAAGTAATTTCAAAATAACTACGCGAAAAGCTACTATAACTATTCTTCTTGGCTCCGGCCTTTTGCAAACGATTTTGGTGAATCATTTTAGGATTTTTTTTTTTAAATTAACAATTACAGTTTACGCAGCCTCCGCAAAACTACATCGATATATAATTGGATTTCTTACTAGCGTCCTCTATCTCCACGTCCGCGTCTACGTCTAACTTAATATCCCTCTCTACCTAATTAAGATTCGGTCGCACAGAATTGAGTATAGCGCCTATCTAAGCTATGCTCTTCTTACTCTATAGCTCTAACTTAAAATTCTTATACTTTAGAGTAAGTATTAGAGCTGTAATAGCTAGTTCTATGCCCTCTATATTATACTCTAGCTACAACTATATATTACGACTAGATATATACTTTAGAACAAGCTTATATTCTAACTAGTTAATACGTAACGCCTCTTAAGCGTTAACAAAAGTAATAGCTTAGCCTCTTAACTTTTAAAGCTATATCTTTTCTATCCTATATTACTTATATAAGTTAACGTCCGTAGACTTAAGAATAAGAGATTATAAGTACTCTAGCTATATAGATAGCTATTACTCTAGCTTTTCTTTAATAATATTTAATAGTAGGTAGTAATATACTATTTTTGCTTTTATTAAGGGCGCGATAGATATCTTTCGTTAGCTAGAGAGATTAGTAGATATCTTAGAGAAGACTAATTAAGAAAATAATATAAAAGAGATAGAAATTAGTAAGAAAGAGATAGAAATTGCTTATAGAGTAATGTTGATAGGTATTATTAAGCTAGAGATTAAGTTTAAATAATAGTAGAAGAGTAGAGTATTTATAGGCGGGTGCGCTGTCTTAAGTACTTACGACTACAGTTCGAGAATTTTAGAGTTTTCTAAGTACTTTGCATATTACTATAGTTTAGATTTTCTGCCTGTTGTGTTCTTATCACGACTACGGCTCGATAACTTTAGAATTTTCTGCTTATTATTGGCCGCCTAATAGGCTTCTGCCTATTAGAGCTCGTTATTATTTTATAATTAGAGGTCTATCTAGATCTACATATTAGATTTAACACGTGAAGCTAAAGCCCTAGGGCTCGAGGCTTGCACAGAGCTAGAGCCTTAGTGCCTGAGGTGTCGCATTCGAATTCTTACTTTGACAAAACTCTTTTTTTAATCTTTAATCTTTGATCTTTAGTGGGCTAAGGGGCGGCCTGCCGTTTTTTGTAATACTTTTTGATAGGCTAATCGCCACAGGCGAGCTATTAGTGAAAAATGAAAAAGAAATAACTATTCTTCTAGATAATATATAATTAATTCTATATACTAACAAAAAGATTTTATAGAAAATAGATACTTATAATTCAAACGAGGTACTCTAGAATACTATATTACAACAATAGCTAAAAAAAAAGACTATTAGTTAAATATTTCCAGTAATTAAGAAATTTATAGTATACGTCGAGCGATAATACTTACTCAAAATTATTAAAATCTAATAGAAGAATAATATAGCTATACTCTTTTAAAGCGAGAAATGTATATATAAGAAGTAGATAGTAAATAAGAAAATTATAATACTTACTCTACTACTATATACCTATAAGATAAGAATAATAGTAGAAAAAGTAGATTAAAAGCTAATTATAAAAATGATTCAAATATGTATTAGTATGAACCTACTTAAGAGCCTTTAGCTAGAAGTTTTAGATATAATAGTTTACTTATATAGTATAAGTCTAATAAAGATTTATTTATTTATATCTCTAGAGAAGTATTTAGATAACTAGTTCAAAGAAAACTTTTATAATATAAAATCAACTTAGATTAAGAAACGATAACGTTAACTTCTATTCTAACTAAAGTAGAATTTACGCCTATAGCTATTACGCGTTTCTATTACATTAAACTTATATAGCTAGATAAGATAAGCCTAAGTACAAAGCTAACTTAAGAACTAATATTAAATACTTAGTAGGCTATATTAGTTTAAATATTTATTATATATAGGTACTAATATTTAATTAGATAATACTTACTATAAATATAACTTTTAATAAATAGTTGAGTTTTAAAAAGGATGATAATTACTAATTACTTTAAAAAGTTATAACTTATGTTATCAAGATATTATGTAATAAAGAGATAGTAAATCTAGAAGAAGAAATTATAGTTCTACTACTTAACAATAAAGAATATATAGTAGAAGTTAAGATAGTCAACAAGTAGGATTTTATTAATAAGTAACTTCTAGTTTATAATATATAAACTAGCTAGTCTGAAAAGTAAAAATACGAGTTAGAACAATTGATTTTAAGTATAAGTAAGACTAGTAAGTACTTAGAAATTTATAAAAATTATAATCAGACTTTTATACTACCTACTCTTTACTAGACTCTTAATCTAGAGCTTATAAGACAAGAAAGACTTAATATCTAAGAGAACATATATAACCTTATAAGAGCTAGACTATGAATGTTCAAGAAGAATATCTCTTTAGAGCTAAGATAAGAACGCTTAGTTTACTCTAATAATTATGCTAGTACTATTAATTCTATTAGACTAGACAAAACTAAGAGTACTAAACTACTAGCCTAAATACGTTAAAGAATTAGAAATTAACAGCTAGAGATTAATCGTATAATAAATATTAACTTACTAATCTAGCAAAAGCGTAAAAACAATAATTTTGATAATTAACTAGAGAGTAGAAATAAGAAAGATATATTTATAGTAATTATAGAATCTACTAGATTAGAAGATTTATAGTATAATTTCTTTGATACTTTTCTTCTAGAAGTTATATATAGCTAGAGTAAGTAGCTATACTACTATATAATAAACCTAGTAGTTATAGTAGTTATGCTTAAAGAAGATATACTATAAGTATTAAATAATTATCTATATAAAGATAATATACTATCACTTCTTACTATATCAAAATAAATTTTATTGTACTAAATAAAATTTCTATTTAAGAAAACTACCTATAAGAAAGTAGAAATACTATAGTAAAAGAGAACTTAGACTAAAATTAGAAGGCTAATATTAGCAAAATAGCCTAGTAAACTCTTACTACTTAGATAGATGTAGATCTATAAATTTAATAAAGATAGATATTTCTAAAAGTATAGAGTAAGAATGTTTATAAGAGATAACTTTTAGAATAGAAGTAAACTAGAATTAATATACGCTATTTCTTTTTTAATTTTCACTAATAGCTCGCCTGTGGCGATTGGCCTATTAAAAAGTATTATAAAAAATAGCAGGCCACCCCTCGGCCTACCAAAGATTAAAGATTAAAGATTAAAAAAGAGTTTTATTAAAGTAAGAGTTCAAACGCGATACCTTAAGCTCTAGTACTTCTAGCTCTACGTCTCGCGAGACCTTAGATATTAAGGCTCTACGCAAGTCTTAAGTCTTAGGGCTTTAGCTCTACGTATTAAATCTAAGGTATAGATCTAGATAGACCTCTAACTATAGAGTAACGATAAACTCTAATAGATAGAAGCCTATTAGATAGCTAATAATAAGTAGAAAACTCTTAACTTATTAAGCTATAGTTATAATAAAGACTTATAATAAATGAAAAGATATAAACTATAGTAACAAGAAGTATATAGAAAACTCTAAAATTCTTAAACTATAGTTATACATACTTAAGATAGCGCACTTGCCTATAAATACTCTACTCTTCTACTATTATTTATACTCAACTTATAGCTTAGTAGCGCTTATATATATTACTCTATAAGTAATATCTATCTGTTTCTTACTAATATCTATCTCTTTCTCACTAATCTTAACCTATTTCTTACTCTTCTAACTTTTCTATACTAGCTCTATTTCTAAACTAATTATAATAATAGATAATCTCTATTAGTATCTCTAGATAAGCTAGACCGACTTACTATAGCCCGCTAGTAGATTACGTTTATAAAAAGCTATAATAGTAGCTCTTCTAGTAGCTAGACTTTCTTAAATTTCCTATATCTACTAACTAGAATATACGTCTATACTAAGTTTTAGAATTAGATAAGATATAGCTATACAACTAAGATATTATACTTATTAATTAATTTAAAGCTTTTAAGATCTATAAGTTTAGCTATAAGTTAATCTAAGATAAAATAAAATAGTCTAGTTTTAATACTTTCTTATAGCTTAGATATTATATAGATAACGTTATAGAGACTATTATAACGTAGAGAGATTTTAAGAATAATTTATAGAGTAAGAAGAGTATAGCTTAAATAGACGTAGTACTCTAGTTTATTTCATACATTCTATTAGATATAGATATAGATATAAATATAGACGTAGATATAGAGGTAGATATAGACGTAGATATAGATGCAAAGATAGCTATAGATATAGATAGAGATATAGAGATAGAGAATATTAAGATAGTAGGCGTAAGAGAAGAGTTAGGCAATTTATCGTTTTAGCTTTATAGAGGCTAGGCAAACTATATTTATTAATTTAAAAAGAATTCGAATATAACTCACTAAAGTCGTTTGCAAAAGGCCAGAGCTACACTAACTTTTACTCTAAGATTTTAGAGGCCGTATAAAGATAAGTTTATTAAGATAACTGTCTTATCTAGAAGAAGCTATATGATATATTTAATAGCTATGTTAAGAATAAGATTTAACGCTATATTAATACTTATTATTAGTATATAATTAATAAGCTGAAACATCTTTTTTCTCCTATCTAGAATCTTAAGAAAAATACCTTTTAAGCTATTTTAAAGAACGATATTTCTAGTTACTTATACTTTCCTACTTCTAAAGTATATTCTTCTCGTAGGAGAGATATATATTCTAACTAGAATAAAAATATTATATAAAAAGACGTACTATAAGAGCTAGTAAATATATTAGAGATAGAGCTAGATAGATATATTGAAAATAAAGAAAAACTAGGTAGTAAAATTAAGTAGAGTTTATTACTATTAAGCTCTTCTTAATTTCTACTTTTAAGCTCTTCTTAATCTCTACTCTAGTTTTCTTCTTACTTACTATCTCTATATCTAATATCTACCTCTCTATAATAATAGCGTTAATAGGTATAAATAGTAGTAGTAGTTAAGTCTTTTAAAGTCGTAGCTACTACTAGTAGAGAACGCGATTAAGCGTAGACTAAGATAGCTAAACTACGTAAAAGTAAGTATTTTTAATAATAAGAGTGTTAAGAGTGGATCTTGAGTGGAAGTAATGAAAGACTTCTAGTATTAAGACTCTAAGGTTAGTTTTCGCGGATAAAGTAATAGAGTAGTATAAAAAGTATCTTTATAAGTAACTTATGTATTATACTTATACTCGTAACTTGAGTTAAATAAATTAAGCTATAAGAATTTAATATCTATTACTATATACTAAATAAGAGTTATTATTATATACAATTAATATAGTAAGTATATATAATTAGTATACTAAGTTACGTATAATTAGCCTAAAACTTAATCGTATATAATTAATAGAGTAATTATAAAGAATCGCCTTCTAATTCATCTTTTAGCTATATAATTATCAATAATTAATTACGTAAATTATAGCGTAGTTAAGAAGAATTATAGAGCCTAATAGTTATAGCTTTACTATACTATATTTCTTAAAACTAAGTATAACTGTACTAGTATAAGTAGTTTTACTTATTCGTAATACCACTCTTCTTCTTTCTAAGATTTATTCTTAAGTTACGTACGTACGTATTATCGTCTTATTAATAGCTAGACCTTACTCTATAATTTAGATAAGTAGTAACTATATTCTTCTCTTCTTCTACTTCTTATAAGCGTTATTTACATCTAAGTATAGAAATCTATCGTGCGAATTATCTTACTAAAGTCTCTTATAATTATTATTTCTTATAAGACCTTATTTATTATATTATACTAGAATCGCGTTGTTATTATATAAAGTATACTTATCTATGATAGAAGTATATTGATATGTTCTAGAAGTTATTAAAATATACTTGCAATAAGTATTAGAAAAAGATAGATAATAATAAGAATTATTAGTAGAGGTTATTTTATAGTTACTATAAAATAAGAAATTCTTAAAATAAGCTAAAGAGCGTACCTAGCGTAGAACTTTATATCTTGTATTAGAAATAGAAGATATAGAAGAGATAGAAGTAGTAGATAAAACTAACTATCTTATAGCTTTAATTAGTATAGCGCTTTCTTCTATAGTATAGATAACTCTAAGCTTATTAGATAAGTTAGTTACGATATTAGACGTTACTTACTTAAATACTTATCAAAGTAGGTTTATTATTCTTTCTATAGTATACTCTAAGTAGTCTTTTATAGTTTATTAGGTTCTTTTTAGATTCTTATGTACTCTTACTATCTAGATATCATAACTATTTAATTAGGTACTTAGTTCTATTGCGCGTTTTTCTATACGCTAGAATTCTCTTAATATTAAATTTGTCTTCTTCTTTAGATTTAAAATAGAATATTTTTTATAGTAGCGTTTTAGGGTCTATAGATTTTAATAGCTTAATATAGTATTTTAGATATACTTTTACGTCTAGTAGTAGATCTAATATATAGATTACTAGTCTATTCTAGACTTTAATTAAAAATAGCTTAATATAGATATTATCTAGTCTTTTACTTAGTTAAATTATTCAAAAGTTCTTTATAGGTGGATATACTTTATCCCTCTTTTTTAGCTATAGTACTATTTTTCTTTTCTAGTTAATATATAAAATATTCTAGTATCATGCCTTTTTAAGTAATTCTCGTAATTCTTTATATTTTTTCTTTACTTCTTTAGCTATTACTATAGCTACTTCTATTTTTATACTTAGTAGAGATCTAGTAAAGAGATATAGATATCTCTTATAATTTGTGTAGATTAGTATGTATCTTATAGATTCTAATATTTCATTATTATACACTTGTTATACTATTACTCATAATTATATTTAATTATTTTACTAATAATTCACCTAGATATGTAGATATATTTTTATAGTTTTATTTATACTTTCTATCCATTTATTAGTTTCTAGCTAGTAAGCTATCAATAGCTTTCTTTTTATTCTTATTACTACAATTAATATACTCTAGAAGTTTAACGTAAAGAGTTTATCTTTATTACTAATAATTAACTTTAGTATTCTATAATTTCTCATAATTCTATTATAGAATCCGTATACAAGCTATATCGCGTTATAGTCTTTTCTAAATATAATATATACTATATATTTATTAAACGAATTTACTATAACAAGAATTACGTAATAGATAATATTAGTTATAAGGTCTCTTGAGACTAGTAGCCCTATTACGAAGTTTATAGAGATATCTATCTAGAATATGTCTGGTAGTTCTTATACTTATATTTCTCTATATAGTATATATATACTAACGTGTTTTATAAGCGAGTCGGTTACCTAAGTAAGTTAGTCACGCCCTACTAGCGCGTTAACTTCGCAATATTATTATAGCTGTTAATTATAATATATCAAGAATTATAATACGCTAATTTACTCTTTAGCTCTATTACTATTACTAGCATTATTATTTTTAACTACGTAGGTATAGATATTATAGCTAGTCTACTTATAATATCTATAGCGTCTCTCTTCTTATACTTTTTTTTACGTACTCTCGCTATTACTACGACTACTACTCGTTTATTTAGTTAATAAATTATATATCTTACTAATAGTAAGTATCTCGTCTATCTATATATATTATTACTTATAGCTCTTATGCTTATTTACTATATCTAAAGTCTTTTAAAGAGTAGCTACTTTCTCTCTTATAAGTATAATTTTATATACTCTTTACTAAGCTTCTTTACTTAACTAAGTATCTTTTCTATTAAGAGAACTTATAGAAGACCTAAGATAGTTTCTTACTCTCTATTAAATAAGAGTACTTTACGTCTTAATTTCACGCGCGTTACGTAGTATCTACGTCTTCTAGATAGTTACCTATTATAGTAATTATACTAGTATCTATACTACTACGTTAAGCTTTAATAGTATAGTTAATAGATTATATAGAACTAGACTAGCGCCTCTAAAGCTAGCTTACATATTCTCTTTTATAATAGACTACTTAAAAGTAGTTTTAAAGACTAGTAAGAAAGTCTTCTTAGTAATGTAGCTAGTATAGTTACGTACTAAGTCTAAGATTAAGTTACTATCCTTACGCTTTAATTATAAGAAGTAAGTAATATTAAAGAGCTATAATAAGTAAGACGAGTAGACAAGTATATAGAAAAGAATAATATTCTTCTTCTTATAAAGATCTTAAAAATTAATAAAGTAGTAGCTCTTATAACTATTAATAATTAGTAGTTAATATCTACTTATAGTATAGCTCTTTATATAGATATTAAAGTACTCTTACTAGATAAGTATAAGCTAATTATTTATTTAGCTATTAGGGCTAATTTTAAGCACTTAGTTAGTAAGTAGATTCTTAAACTAGACGTTAATAAGTATCTTACCTATAAAGATAATAAAGAGAAGTAGCTGGTAATCTAACGCGCTTACGCCTTAAATTATAGTAACTTACTTATAGTTATCTAGCTAGACGAACTTTTTTTTTCTAATCTCTTTAAGCCTATATTAACTAACTATAATAAAATCTTATTTATTATATAGCTAGCTTTATTAAAGTTATAGATATTGTTATCTATAATACTCTAATACTACTCTATTATCTAGACTAAGTTAAACTAGCGCTAAATAGCTACTAAATTCTTATAGATAGCTTACTAGTAATTATAGAGACAACTCTAGCGCGTCTAGAGCTTAGAAGGTCTCTTAATATAGTTATTAATCTAGTTCTTACTAATAGAGTTACTTCTATACTTATATATTAGTTTATTAGCTATTACTTAAACGCTAGTCTTTATAGGCGTAAATTCTTTTATAGACTTCTTAAAAATACGCTTAAGTATAGCTTTCTCTTCTAGCTTATTAAGACGCTTTAACTCTAGTACGTAATCGCGTTATAGACGCTTACTAGCGCGTTAGTTAGATAGAGTACTTTTAAGTATATTATAAATAGAGGTAGCACGTCTTTAGCTTTAAATACGTTATAATTAGATATTAAATAGAGTAAGCTAAAGCTCTAATTTAGAATAGGTTAATTAATAATTATATTATTATAGTATTTCGCGTTATAGTGTCGACATTAACGCGCTGGTAGGGCGTGACTAACTTACTTGGGTGACCAACTCCCTTGTGAAATACGTTATACTTATTCTTTTAGTATTATTCATATTTAGTAATAAAGACTATAATATTATTCTTTACTTTACTAAGTTAATAATCTTTTTAAATTAGTTCTATTATTCTAGTAATTCTAGAGTATCTGTATACTAGATTATTATAATATTATTAAATAATCTTTTCTTACTAGTCTTTAGGTATATCGTTCCTAATTTTAAGTATTCTATTAGTAGTTCTTATTAGTTCTAGGAATCTATTTTTATATTACTTAGGTATTGTAATACTAATAACTTCTTTAGTTCCTACAATTTTTAGTTATTAGCTAAGAGCGTCTACTCTACTATTTACTGTTTCTAGTATATACACGATCTTAAATTTATATCATTTAAGTACCTTTCTATATATACTCTCTAGTATTTTAAAGAAGTAACTATTATAAGTAGTTTCTTATTATATACGTCGTATTATTCTTCTAGTCTTAGGAACTTTCTTAAGCAGTATACTATTGAATACTATTTACTATTAATATAGATACTAGTATAGCCTTCTAAGACTGGATCTAATATATTAGTTTTAAATTCTAGTAGTGTATCTACAATAGATTTTTTAAAGTATAGTAGCGTAATACATATTTTCTTAAGAATTTTACAGACGTTATTAGTCTCTTTATTCTAGTTCTATTATATATCCTTTTACGTAAGTTATATTATTAGCGTTATAATTTTAAAAAAGTCTTTAATAAATTCTTAGTTGAAGTTTATAAATCTAAGAAATAATTAGATATCTATAATATGTATTGGCGTTAGCTAATTCTTAATAACTTTAATCTTTTCTTTACTTATTTATACTCTATTAGTCTCCACTACGTAGTCTAAGAAGTTAATCTTAGTCTTATAAAATTTATACCTCTTTAGCTTAAAATCAAGACTATAATTATTAAGAGCTTAAAGTACTCTTATAATATATTTAGTATAGTCCTTCTCGTTCTCTAAGTAGATAATGATAAATAAATCTAGATAAAGCCTAAGTACGTTATTATTAAGTTCTTAAAATAAAGCTAGAACGTTTATACGTTTAAATAGTATAACTATAGATTTTAAATATCTAAAACGCGTTTAAAAAGCTATTTTCTATTTTTTATCTTTTATACTTCTAATAAAGTAGTATCTATCTTATAGATCTAGTACCATAAGGATTTTTACTTAAGATAAATCGTTCTAGAGTTTTCTAATATTTAGTAGTATATATTAATTCCTAACTATAATATTATTTAACTCTTTATAGTTAACGTATAGTTAATCTATTCTATTCTTTTTTAGTATAAATATAATTGGATATTCTACTAAAGATTTTAATAGTTGTATATATTCTTTTTTAAGAGACTTATCTATAACGTGGTTCACAAGCGAGTCGGCCACCCAAGCGAGTCGGCCACTTTGCATTAGCGCGGCGACTTCGCAACATTATCACAGCTCTTAATCGCAATAAATCAAAAGTCGTAATAAGCTAGTTTACTACTTAGATCTATTACTACTACTAATACTATTAATTTTAACCGCATAGGTATGGGCGTTATGTCTAGTCTGCTTATAACGCCCGCACTGCCTCTCCTCTCGCACCCTCTTCGACGCGCTCTCACCATTACTACGACTACTACCCGCCTGTTTAGCTAATACTTCTTATACCTCGCCTACAGTAAGAGTCTTATCTGTCCGTACGTATCGCCGCTTATGGCTTTTACGCTTATTTAATTTGTTAAGAGCCTTCTAAAGAGTTGTTATTTTCTATATTATAAGTGTTATCTTATGTACTATTTGCTAAGCCTTCTTACTTAACTGCGTAATCTGCTTAGTAAGTAAATTAGTAGAAGACCTACGGCGCTTTCTCACGCTCTATTAAATAAGACTAATTTAAGTCTTAACCTCGCGCGCGTTGCGTAGTGTCTGCGCCTCCTAGGCGGCTGCCCGTTGTAGTAATTAATGTAGTGTCTGCACTACTATATTAAGCTTTAATAGCACAGTCTATAGGTTA
Organism: Curvularia spicifera; assembly: GCA_026262435.1. Classification (NCBI taxonomy): domain Eukaryota; kingdom Fungi; phylum Ascomycota; class Dothideomycetes; order Pleosporales; family Pleosporaceae; genus Curvularia; species Curvularia spicifera. The sequence continues at coordinate 29,751 of JAODYB010000068.1, forward strand.
AATAGGGCTAGACTAGCGCCCCTAAAGCTAGCTTAGATATTCTTCTTCGTAATAGACTACTTAAAAGTAGTCTTAAAGGCTAGTAGAAACGCTTTTTTACTAATATAGTAGATACGGTTGCGTGCTAAGCCTGAAACGACGTTACTATACCTACGCTTTAACGGCGCGAAGCAGCCTATATTAAGGGGCTATAGTAGGTGCGATAAGTGCGCAGGCATATAGAGAAGAATAATATTCTTCTCCTTGTAAAGATCTTAAAATTCGATAGAGTAGTAGCTCTTATAGCCGTTAATAATAAGTAGTTAATACTTACTAATAGTATAGCTCTTTGTATAGGTATTAAAGTACTCTAACTAGGTAAGAGTAAGCTAATTATTTATCTAGCTATTAGGACTAACTTCAAGAACCTAGTTAGTAGGTAGATTCTTAAACTAGACGTTAATTAGCACCTTGCCTGTAAAGATAACGAAGGGTAGTAGATAGCGACCTAACGCGCCTACGCCTTAGATTACAGTAACCTACTCACGATTGTCTAGCTAAACCTGCTTAACTTTACTAAAGCCCTCTAATAATATAATAACTAACTATAAAGAAATCTTGCCTATTATAAAGTCTGTCTTATTAAAGTTGTAGATATTATCGTCTATAATACCCTACTTCTTCTTTATTCTCTTAACTAGATCGAACTAGCGCTAGATAATTACTAGGTCCTCGCAGGCAGCTTGCTGGTGATTATAAGGACGGCTCTAGCGCGTATGGAGCTCTAGAGTTCGCTTAATAAAGTTATTAACCTAGTTCTTGCTAACACGGTTACTCTCCCGCTCCTATAATAGTTTATCGGCTATTACTCGAACGTCAGCCTTTGTGGGCATAAATCCTCTTAAAGACTCGTTAAGAACACGCTTAACTATAGCCTTCTCTTCTAGCTTATTTAGGCGCTTTGAATTCGGTTCGCAGTCGCGTTAGAAGCGCTTTCTAGCGTGTTGGTCTTAAAGAGTAGTTTAAGGCACGTTATATATAGAAGTAGTACGTCTTTAACTTTCAACACGTTGCGATTAGATATTAAAAAGAGCAATTTAGAGATCTAATTTAGAATAGGAAGTTTAAGAGATGCGTTATTGAGTTATTACGTGTTATAGTGTTGACGTTAACGCGCCGGTGCAAAGTGGCCGACTCGCTTGGGTGGCTGACTCGCTTGTGAACCACGTTATACTATTATAGTACTATAAGATCTTATTCTAATTATTAGTAAATTAAGCTGAAGGTTAGTTACTTTTCTTTCTATACATCTATCTTATAATTCTAGGGTTAATACTTTAGTAACGCCTATTTATCTACTACTTTCTACAATAGATATTTAAATCTTCTATATTATTTAGTAATCTCTAGAGTTACGCTCTTCTTTTATTTACCTCTAGCTCTATAATCTATTAGTCTAGTATTAGTATCTACTAGGTTTAGCTTTCTATTAAGAGAACTATCTTTTAAGTCTACTTCTCTTTCTATAGAATTATACTAATTAGTAATATTACTCTTATCTATTATTAAACTCTACTAATATCTAGACTAGCTTCTAGTTACGTCTAGTCTATAGTACTTAAAACTAAAATACTTTTAATTTCTAGTTAATGTATAAGTTATATTGCTATAGCTATAGAAGCTCTAGTATAATATTATAGATAGCTAGTCTAAGAACGTTTAGACTAATTTTCTCTTTATATCTTTAGATACTAAGTATTACCTATTTAACTCGATATATAATTTTATCTTCTTATAGTACTAACTTACTAGTAGTAGTATTCAGTAAGTATAGATATCATTTCTATAGCTATAAAAGTTTTACTTTCTTAGCTAAGTATACTAAAATATAGTTATTCTATATTTCTAAATCTACTAGTACTTATACCCATATTCTATTAAGCTTTACTATAAGCTTAATTAATCTTAGAGAGTTTACTATCTTAATTTTTCTAAAGAAGCTACGTTATTATATTCTTAGTCTAAAAAAGACTATAGTTCTACGTAGCTATAATATTCTCTAGCGTCTTAGTACTTATTATATATATTACTTGGGTATATTTACTAATATAGCTAGTTATACTCTCTAGTAGCGCTATCTTTATTCGTATATATTATATATATATTAATAAAATCTTTCTCTTTATTTATATATTCTAGAAAATAGATTATTCTTCCCTTATTTTATAAGTATTTAGTCTATAGATTATTCTTATATTTATACTATATCTATCTATATTTAGGGTCTCTTTAAACTTTCTTAGGTAACTATCTCTTATTTTTTTTAGCGTTCTAGTAAGTAGGGTACAACTTAGTAGTATATATAGTCTAGTATAACTTACTATATTATAGATTATTTACGTTATACTAGTATTAGCTAATCTAGTATATATTATTATTATTATTGTTCTAGGCTTTTTATATCTTCTATACCTCTTAGAGTATATTAGCTTTCTCTTACTAATAAAGTTACTAGTACTATTTATTATATTAGGACGTTCTTTCTTATAGGTATTAAATATGAGAAGAGATATATATACAGCGAGGTAGCTTTTATATAGTTTTAATCTTATAGAAGTTAATATTAGAGTAGAGATACTAAAAGTTATAGTATATTAGAAGTAGTATCTCTAGTTATATATAGTTATATTTTCGGCTCCGGCCTTTTGCGAACGATTTGGGTGAATTATTTTGGGATTTTTTTTTTGAATTAACAATCACAGTCCACCTAGCCTCTGCAAGACTATAACGATAAATTGCCTAACTCCTCTCTTGTCTCTACTATCTTAATATTCTCTATCTATCTCTATAGCCATCTCCGCGTCCGTATCTGCGTCTATACTTATATCCGTACTTATATCTGTGTCCGTGTCCGTGTCCGTGTCGTCCAAGTTGTTTAGAATTAATTGAATAAACTAGAGTGTCGCGCCTATCTAAGCTATACTCTCCTCGCTCTATAACTTGGTCTCGAAGTCCTCCTGCGCGATAGCCTCTACGACGTCGTCTATGTTATGCCTAAGCTACAAGAAAGTGTTAGAACTAGGCCATATTCCCTTGCTCTGGATTAACTAGTAGCTGAACGTGTAGATCCTCGAAGCTTCTTGTCTGTTGACGAGGGCGACATCTTGGCCTCGCAGCTGTCTTCGCCGTATCCTATTTATCTCTAGTTTTAGGTATAGATCTTTGTCTTAGTTATCGTTAGGTGTAGCGAATTTAAGAAAGAGGAGCTACTAGAGGAGCTACTGTTGTAGCTCTTTATGAACGTAGTCTTCTGGTGGGCTATAATAGGCAGGCCTGGCTTTCCTAGAGACACTAATTAGGATTGCCCGTCGTCCTAATTAGTTTAGGGACATAGCTAAGGAAGGTCGGAGGAGTAAGAAACAGATAAAAACTGGTTAGAAAGAGATGGAAATCGATGAGAAAGAGATGGAAATTGATGAGAAAGAGATGGAAATCGCTCACAGGGTGATATCGATGAGTGCTGCCGAGCTGGAGATTGAGTTTAAACAACAGCAGAAGAGTAGAGTACTTGTAGGCAGGTGCGCTACCTTGAGTACTCTTCATAACCACGGTCGAGGACTTTAGAGTTTTCTGAGTATTCCTTATTACTATGGTTTAGATTCTTCTGCCTGTTGTGTCCGCATCACGACCACGGCTCGACGACTTTAGAGTTTTCTGCTCGTCGTTGGCCGCCTAATGGGCTTCTGCCTATTGGAGAGTTGTTGTTGTTCTGTGATTGGGGGTCTATCCGGATCTATACTTTGGATTTGGCACGTGAAGCCAAAGTCCTGAGGCTCGAGGCTTGTATAGAGCCTTGGTGCCTGAGGCCTCGCGAGACGCAGAGCTAGAAGCCCTAGAGCTCGAGGTGTCGCGTTCGAACCCCTACTTTGGCAAAACCTTTTTTTTTTGACCTTTGGTTTTTGGTGGGCCGAGGGGCGGCCTGCCGCTTTTTGAGATACTTTTTGGATAGGCTAATCGCCACAGGCGAGCCATTAGTGAAAAATGAAAAAGAAATTAACTAGAGTAGTATTATTAGTATTATTAGTATTTTCAATAGATTATTCTATATAGCGTTAGATAATAAAGTTAGTCTATTTCTCTACGTTATCTTAATAGTACGTAGAGGCTAAGACGATCTTATTATTATCGTTAATTCTATCTTCTTAAAGATAGAAGTAATAGTTAACTTAGAGAAGCTAAGCTTTAAGTTTATTATAGTTACCATAGTATAAGTTAGATTTATTACTAAAGTTAGTAGATTCTCTAGTCTAGAAAGCGTCTAGAGTATTTATAGTAATATTGCTTATTATAAGAGTATTTAAGATAGTAAGAGTAGAGCTTAAGTAGAAGTAATATAAGACTTCTAGTATTAAGACTTTAAAGTTAGTTTTTATGAATAAAGTAATAGAGTAGTATAAATAGTATTCTTATAAGTAATGTATATATTATACTTATACTTATAACTTAAGTTAAATATATGAAGCTATAAGAGTTTAAAATCTATTACTATATACTAAATAAGAGTTATAATTATATATACAATTAATAAAGTAATTATATTTAACTAGTATACTAAGTTGCGTATAACTAGTCTAAGACTTAATTTTTTAAAAACAATAGTATAATTATGAATAATTATCTTCTAATTAGTCTCTTAGCTATATAATTATTAATAATTAATTACGTAATATATAGCGTAGTTAACAAGATTTATAGCGCCTATTAGTTATAGCTTTACTATGCCGTATTTCTTAAAACTAATTATAATCCTACTAGCGTAAGCAGTTTCGCTTATTCGTAACAAAGAGCTAAGAGAGTTATAAGAGGTAACTATACTAATAGAATCTAAGTACTTAGTATTATATCTAAATTCTATAGATATAAGATAGAGAAGTATAGTTAATAGACCATATATTATATTCGCTTTAGTTATCTTCTATATTACCTTTCCTCATCACTTTCTTTAATTATTTCTTTTATTTTAAGACTAAGCTTACTAAAACTAAGGCTTATAGATAGAGAAAATTTCTACTAGTGTGCCAGTGTACAGTGTGACTAGTCAGGTGACGCATGTCATCTGACCAGTCACCTACCTCGTCACGTGCTTGAGTCTGATAGTATATGTAGTTCCTCTAGTAGATAGAGAGAGGACAACAACCTCACGACAGGACGAACTGTCGACTCTTCGATTTTTACCCATGTTAAGAATACAACTTTCTTCCTTCACCTCTCTCTCCTCTTGGTGACTGCTACAGTGACTAGTCTATTATCGTCCACTCAAGTAGGTACTGTGGCCTCGTACTACCTACACCCTTACAAATGGCGAAGCCCAAGGGGCCACTGTCACTTACTTGGTGGACGATACGACCAGTGCACTCAGGTTGCGAATACTTCAAGGATACGACGACGACCATGGACGACCTGGGGACTAAGCTGGACCCTGAGAGGGTTCACCGCT
>JAODYB010000069.1:0-30867 GCA_026262435.1 Curvularia spicifera
GGGAGAGGGACTAACGTTACACAGCCCTAAGTACCGTGCGCTATCGCAGGCCGTACACGAGCGGGCAAGCAAGGTAACATGTCCATTACTTCTCTAAAACTAAAACCCTAGGGTGCAGATAATGCTAGACATTAGCTAAGCAGTAAAAAGTGGAACATAAAGGGGCCTCTTGCCTTAAGTCTCTAAGATAAATTACTCCTCCACTTCCTAGAATATCCTCTCTTTAAAACCCTATAAACGCATCTGCCTCCTCAAGATGGGTTCTCAAGATACCGTCGAAGATCCGACGCTATACCAAGACATGGTGTGTATATCGATGCTAGACTGATGCGATCTATTGCTAAGCATACTAACTAACTAAGGTGCGTCCCTAGGTAACGAGACACCCTGTGTAACGAGACACTTTTCCTTCTAGACCTTCGGCGTCAAGCCAGCGCTGCTATAAAGAGTCAAGCTTAACGCATATCGATTCTGTAGCTACTGGTTTCCTAGTACGTCAGCCTCTGACGTTGGAAAGTGCGTTATTAACTGTGTTGTCGCTCGTTCTGTTGAGGCCGTCTCCCAAGTCTCCTCTAAAACCCCCTGTTTTTCTATGGCAGTATAGATCTTCGAAAAGCTCGGTAGGCAAAAAAAGAAGTAAAGATCGTAAGGATTAAGATTGCAGCCTTACAAAGTCGATTTAGGGTAATATAAGTATATCCCGGCAGTTTCTCCGCGTAGACGGTAGGGTCGTGACAATGCGGCTGACCGGTCATGCGTCTTAAGCGAGCTTTGGTAGCAGTAGCGTGCTGAGATGTCTGCGTACCACACCTCGCACTATGGCTGGGAACTGCAGCTCTACGCGCTTAGCTCTAGGTTTTCCGCTGCACAGACGGACGTTGGTTGGGGAGCAGATGCCTGTAACCAATCATAATGATTTCGGATAAGGATCCCGTGCCGTATCAACCTCAACAAAAATAAGCAATAATGTCGCACTCTTTGGTGCGTGAGGATAATTGTGTAGAGGATTGATTCATTATTATCTGCGTCGTCTCATCTGCTTATATAGAGGTTATCGGGCAATCCACGGTTAATCAGTAGATTAGTATTATTAACAAAGTTTATGCTTTCGACAGCTGCGCAATTTGCAACAAATAGCTATGCACTACACATAAGTGAAGATGGTAGATAGCGGAGACAAGTAATACACATAATTATTCTTACCACACATCCCCCCACCTAAGTGTGCGACAGATAACTAAATATCGATCTGGGTAAGAAGAGAAGTTATGGGTTAACCACAATGAGTGTACTTAATGAAATCCATCCACCCTTTATACCCGTTACCTCAGGTCCTGACATCCCATCTATACCTTGGCCCTGCGCCCTTAGTGGAGGTATGCGATGGCACGTCCACCCCCAACCTCACTGCCGTCCCACCCTTAGCAGGATGGTACATCACGTGATCGTCACCCCACGACGATCGCTACCTTCTAACGTGGACGGCGGTTGGCCTTCAACTCCTCGTCCCTTCGTCAAAGAGAGAATCATTCCTGTTGATTGTAACGGGTGCGACTTCTGCGGATCGCAGTCTGGACATTTTTCAGCCATTCGATACTGTCTGATCAGCATTAGCGCGTTATCCCAGGATTTTTTGAAAGGTTTTAAAGCACATTGCAGTAAGGTTGACTGGGCACCTTTTCTCAGTTTTCTTGTACTCTATACACCACCTTGAAATAATATATCTGTTGTGCCAACATGCATAAATCACTTGAGTGTAGTCGCACATACTGGTTTCAAGGCTTGGAATTTTGCGATGTGCATTCTTCTATCTTTGAATCCATGTGAAAGCCTAGTGCATAAGTACTCAGACTTGTTTTTGCCACTTACCCAGAACGATTATGTAGTCCGTTGAATTCACCTGATACAAGATCGCCCGCGATGCCTGTTCCTACGTCTTAGAGGACAGCACCTCCTCACACGTATCTTCCATTATCTTTTCTGCGAAATCAGCACCTGCAAGCCATTTCCCGCTACTGTCGTTCTCCACAAAGTTCTAGTCCTGATCTCAACCTATTGTAGCTTATGCCGCTGCACATCAAAGGATGCGCCTTTCGCTTCGTTTATTGTACCTAACATAACAGGCTGGATGTTAATACCGGCCCAATAGTTTTAGACTACTTAGTGCCAACGGCATAGTTTACCGAGTTGCTGTGCATCTAAGAAAGAATGGTCTGTATCATAGATGATGCGTAGAGATATAGCACATGGGCAGCAAATCAGTCTGCATAGTGTATGCAGCCCATGTAGTCAGCCAATTTCATCCTAGGATAGAATCTGGCGAAAGGCGCTTGCTTCGTACAGAATGAAGAATTACCAAGCATATATGTTTAGAAGAGCAAAGTAATTGTGGATACAGCACGGAATTCTGATCCAAAATAATAATGGTTGGTTACAGGCATCTGCTCCCCAACCAACGTCCGTCTGTGCAGCGGAAAACCTAGGGCTGAGTGCTTAGAGCTGCAGTTCCCAGCCATAGTGCGCGGGGTGGCACGCAGACATCTTAGCACGCTACTGCATGCCAAGTACTACGAATAGCGCACGTCCAGTGGGGCGTATTTTAACGATCTTGTCGTCCACGCGGAGAAACTAGTGGGATATACAGTGATTAGCAATTGCGGCTTCCCCACTACAGGCAGCATTCTAAAAGTGTAGTCATCATGAGATCGAAGATGGACCAATCATGTTGATTCCTCTGCAGCTGACTGCTCGCGCTAAGTTACGTACGGAAGGTGGGGTTGCTCAAAATCGTTGCGCATCTGCGTGTAAGAGTGAAGCCGCAATCGCTAACGACTGTAACAGCGACAATAGGCAACGCAATGTTATTGGTCATTTCTTCGAAAGGGTTTCAATTGGTCTCTATATCTTTGCTATCTCCGTAAGAGAAAAAAAGATATGGTCGTGAGGTGATGTGGTATCTCATGGCCATGTTGCTCCCGGAAGCGCTGATTGGGAATGATTATAACCATCTCCGAAAAATGCAACAATATTATCGCGTTCAAGGTCATGCCAAATATTCATGGCTGGAACTTGTCAGATGAACATATTTCAAAGAGTTGTTTTGTTAAACTCACCCTGTATGACCCGTTTACGACCACAGGCTCGGTCTGCCCCACGACAGTAGTATCGGTGTCTATGCGCACGTGTAGCGTCATTCCCATGTAAACTTCGCCGTTTAAGGTTTTTACCGCGTGCTGCGCCAATTCCTTCGAGGCAAACTTAGCAGTAGCGGTGCCTTTGAAAACCCCTGTCTTGTTGTCTCGAAGGAACTGGATGTCGATAGCACACCCTACTGTTTGCAACAACAAAGCATTAAGATCCTCCATGGTGCATTTGTAGCTCAAGTTTCGGATGAAAATACCACGGGCTTCTGTGAGTAGGATTCCCCCTTAGATGTTAACGGGCATTCCGTTAGTGCTACTTAAGTAGAGCGGTGGGCTTGACATACTATAAGTAGGGTAGACTGGAACAGGGCCATATCCTGGTTGCTGCTGCTGCGGTTGCGAATAGGCTTGCATCTGTGGGTACATAGGGTACGGGTAGCTAGACTGTGCTGGCACATATGGGGCCGAAATTACGGCAGATGCCGTTCGACCAACACTTAACTAGTTGACTCTTCTAATGTCGATGCCGCAGCGTCTAGTGGAGTGGCCACCTTCTAGGATCTCGGGAAATACAGTAGAACAGTTATACCGAATTAACCGGTAACCGTCACCCTTACGGCTGGTTTCCCAGACATGCACTAGCATGCCTTTAGCTAGATAATAGATCTCTAGAATTCGAGTTAATGATCTGTTACATTGTTAAGAGCCGGGAGCACATACTAAACACCGCATCCGCATCTTCTCTGTCTCTTATTCGACACCATCCCTGCATCTCCCCTCTTCGGTGGCCTTGACTAGAATATACTTCGGCCTAACCTGGTTGCTCCTTGACCACTTTACGAAGATGATCTTTGAACTCTTGCCATCTCGCCAAATATTGGGCGTAGCGGGTCGCGCCAGATACGACGAGCAAAAAGTCCCCATCGCCTTCTTTCCACGAACCCGAGTAAGACATATTAGTGGGAAGGAATCAGTCGAACTTGGGGTGTTTCTAAAAGGAATGATCATCTAATTTCTAAGAAGATAATACAGGAAAGAAGTGAGCCCTGGATAATATAAGAAGCCTAGTAGTGGGGAACAAGATCATACAGGGTGAGGTCTTAAGTTGCGGTAGTATTGGCACCGTACTTATACCTTCTCCTCCGTGGGCTACTTGAAATCATACTCCTGCATATGCACATCATGCCGCGTTAATGGCTAAGGATACTCGTCCTTTCGTCTTTGGAGCTAATCTAGTTGGCATAGACTGTGGCGTCAATGGGCCGTCGAAAAAGGAAGCCCACGAGGTCCGCCCGCTTCCTCGAGAGATCAGGGCTAGAGCGGTACCCGGAGTGGGTGGCCCAGATCCTGCATGGTAGGCGTCAAGTGCTAATGGTTGGGCTGCAAACGGAAGGCTTCATGCCCATTATCGACCTATCGTTGAGAATTACACCAGCCTTTTCAAATGCACTGCAGCCTTAGCGAAGCTCTCACCGCCTTGAATTTGCCATCTTGAGCAGACCGCATATTGTGGATACAGCACGGGATCCTTATCCGAAATCATTGTGATTAGTTACAAGCATCTGCTCCCCAACCAACGTCCGTCTGTGCAGTGGAAAACCTAGGGCTGAGTGCTTAGAGCTGCAGTTCCCAGCCATAGTGCGCGGTGTGGCACGCAGATATCTCAGCACGCTACTGTATGCCAAGTACTACTAATAGCGCACGTCTAGTGGGACGCGTTTTGACGATCTTGTCGTTCACGCGGAGAAACTGCCGGGATCTATATTTATTACTCTAAATCGACTTTTTAAGACTGTAATCTTAATCTTTACTATCCTGGATTCTTTTCTAGCCTACCGAGCTATTTGCAGAAATATACTATCGCGGAGGAGCAGGGGGGTGTTAGATAAGAGTTAGTCGATAGCATTAATAGAACGAGCGATAGCACGGTCAACGACGTGCTTTTTAGCATCGGAGGCTAATATGCTAGAAGAGCAGCAGCTATAGAATTGATACGCGTTAAGCTTAACTTTATATAGCAGCGCTGGCCTGACGCCGAAGGTCCAGATCAAAAAGTGTCTCGTTATACTAGGTGTCTCGTTACCTAGGGACGCACCTTAGTTCACTGCAAATGATTCCGACGAGTCAACTGGAGCGGCTGAGATAGAGAACAGCCAGCATTCTGTTCGATCGGCTTCTCACTCTTCGCAGTCAGCACCAGAATGCAAAAAGAATGCCCAGGACGACAGAATGGATAAAGGGCTTATGAGAGGCCGGCCACGTCGTACAGCGGATTCATCCCCATATTCTGAGCTTGGTATGTCTTCTCGAACAGTCCTAGGCCCTGATTGACCGAGTGTGTTGCGATAGAGAGGGTGCTGTTGACAGTCACTCAGGTCGACTCACACCTCACCCAATTAAAGGAAGGCGTGGAGGAGACGGCGAACAGCATCAAATACGTCATAAAATGCCTAGAAGAGCTGAAAGATGAATTGAGAAACGATGTCGGCAAAACAAAGGATCAGATGCAGAGATGTCGACAAAGAAGCATTCTTAAGAGAGTGAAGGAGGAAAGTGACGACGGACATCAGCTTTGGACTGTATGCAATGCGGGAAAAAGAGAGCATGTGTGACTTGGGGAGGTTAGTAGTGCTGTAGCTGATATGAGTAAGACTTGACGAATGATGGGTATACACACTTCAGTGATCTCATTTATTGCTGGCTTGAATGCTTTTCAGGCACCTTTGACTCTGATGCCGTGAAGCTATGTTAAGGTGAGTTACATGTTTTGCGGAATGTAAGGAAAACATTACCATAGACGACGCGTTGAAGCTTAATTGCCGTCGAAGTTGCTGTGATGCGGTGAGAATAATCATTCATGTTCTAAGTTCTCACTCATCGACACTAAGCCTATAGTGGTCTAGCGTCTCATTAACGAAGAAGGCTAGACATTTTAGCTAATGTAGCGAGAATGAGAGTATTAATGACTGCTTTGTATTTCATTGCTCACTAGACTGCTAGGTGTTGATTCTAACATTATGCCTTACTACTTCTTTGATGGAGATAGGTCGCTAGATGCAGCTTTGTTTATGGTACAATTTAGGTTTGCCAATGGGCTGAGGCTATATGGCGCTTCACAACCCGGTTTGTAAGAGGTGTCCTGAGCTCGTCTACAACGAGCTCGAAGGAAATTTGACGGCGACTTTATCACCGGCGGGGGATATGCTCTGTCCTTGAATCGATTTAGTCCTTGATAGTTGCTAATAACGGGAAGCTTACAAGTGTGTCTTGATCTGGCGGGAGCTAGGGCTGGCCTGTTTTATTTTTAGATACAAATCCGTTAAAGCGGCTATTACGATGGGCTAGGAAGTAGATATCTGTGTCGTATTCTTGGCACAGCTTCGCCAATTTTTCGTAGAGGGTCTTAGATAGCTTCTGGTAGTTGTTGTTTGCGGCTCGTCGTGCCTTTGCGCGTGCTAGTAGCTGTGATTGCTGCTGGGAAGTTATGATTATGCCGCTTTCTTAGAGACCTGGCTAGCCGATTCATTTAATCTAGTCTGTGTGAACCAAAATCGGGATCTAGATGCTACAATACATACGGTACGTCAGATGGATCCGAGTTTGCGTTTCCCGTGGTTGAGTGCTTTGCTCCTGTTTCTAGGTTCTTTTGCACGCCACCATGGCGCTCTGCAGCCTGGAATCCGTTTTCGGCTCCCTTCTAGAACTTGGGGCACGGTTCCGGTTTCTGGCTCCTGCTTTCAAGCCTCTTAACGTCCTCAATTGAGCACCAACTTAGAGTTCCATCTTCCTTTTCCCGTGCACTACTGTAATTAGTGTACTAGATTTTCTGGACTAACGTCTCCCGCGTGACACGATACTTGGCATTAGTGTTACCCCGCTCAGCCTCTGGTTTTTCTGTCTTACGAGCAACGTCAGCAGCGCCTTCGCTGGGCCCAAAACAGGTCCATATAACAGGGAAGGCCATTCTGTGGGCATTAGACGGAACGTTCTCTGCCTCGCTCGATAGCACATGTCCCGATACGCCATGCAGGTGGCCATTGGCCGCCCATGCGCCATCCACCATTACGCGCGCGAGTGCTAGAATTAGCTTTCTAGCTTCTGTACACGTCATCGAGCGTGCTATGGCCAGAAATCGGTCACCTCGGCACTTACATTTGACTCCATCTTGGGCCATGCCTCTGTTGGTGGTAGGTGTTAAAGCCTTTGGCTGGCCCCTGATATTCACGCTGTCTCGTTGTAACACCGTGTCAGGGCAGCTTAGGGCCATGGACACAAACTGTGATAGCGATTTCTGGTTTTCTGCCGAAAGGCATTGCGCATTAGGTCCTACATCACGGAGCGTTCCCTGTCTACGCCCTCCAACAAGCTCCGAAGAGAGGGCAGGGGAAAGGCGAGGCTATCGATCGAAAGCTATCTAAAATTAAAGGGACAGTTGCACTTTCCCACTTAGAAGAGAAACTAATAATAAGATGTGCTTGTGGCCAACGAGAAATTGGTCCAGTTTGGTCCTGTCCGCTTATTTGGTTTAGTCATGTGATAAGCCTTCACCCATGTCTCATCGAGGCAGAGCAGCCAGCCTTAACATATTATTGTCGATGGCTCACATGTTTAGATGAAGCAGATCGCTATATACCCTTGCGAAAATTGTGGCTTGCTGATTGTTGAGCATTGCATTGCTCAACACTGAACGCATCCTGATTGGCTGTTGATCCTTCTCACTGTTGAGCTAGTTACACTGCTCATCCCTAAACATCACGTGACTGTGGCACAGCCTCCGGCGTCGAACTGCTTACTGCTCGTAGTCGTAATCGGCTTGAGTGAGTAACTCCATCCCTGTGGGTCGAGCATCCCTCCGCAACGAACCACCAACATTGTTCAAGCACGTTGTGCCTAAGTCGCAGAGACCATTAGATATGAGTGCACCTTTATATGCTCTTTCGATCTATCTCTATCTATCGCAAGCCTTAGATAGAAAAATTACAGCAATTTAAGATGCGTACATGAATATTTCGTGTTAAGGGTGGAAGCTGCATGTTACAAGCAACAAGAAGGATTCCTACCCTAGGAGGGTGACGAGTAGTTGAGGTTCAACACCCGTCCACGTAAGAAGGTAATAATCCCCGCAGGGCGGCGATCACGTAACTTAGCCTCCCGCCAAGAACTAGCCTCCAGGAGGACAGTAAGAAAAGGGAAGCCAACGTCCTCCCAAACCTCCCTTAGTGTTGGGATGCCAGGGAGGACAGGACTAGAAGCAATAGATATAAGAATAAGTTAGATTTCATTATTACATTCGTTGTAGTCAACTCTCATAAGTTCTTCTCTTACACAGATTAATACTTAGTTATTCTATTACTATAGAATTAATTATTACTTTACTTTTAGTTAAACTCCTATAACTTCTCTCTACTACGAATCGCTAGAAAACAATCGCACGGAATACTTTATACAAGTCTCGCCCTAACCCAGACCGAGACTAGGTGAGTATAGCGAACCCCCGTGTAACACGCGAGTTCTCTAGTTTAGTTAATTTAATTACTAAGCGCGTAATAATAAGTAGTACTTCTAGATACTATAATAGTTAGCTTATAAGAATATAAAGCTAGAAAGAGAAGAATAGTGTTATAAACCTAAGTAGAGAAGATAGCGTAAGATATAGAAAGAATAAAAAAAGGGGCTATATCTAAGACCTCTTTTAGAGAAAGGGATATACTTAGCTAATAATATTTAAATAATTATACATTCTATAGACTTAGTAGAACGCTACTATAGAATATATTACGTGTGTTCTACAGATCTTATATAATTCTATAACGTCCTATATATAGGACACTATAAGACACTATAGAATAGTATAGAACATAGAACATTTACTTAGTATATAAGAATAGGTATTAGGCTCTTATAGCTTAATATATTTAACTTAAGTTACGAGTATAAGTATAATACAAGAGTTACTTATAGAGACACTATTTATATTACCCTATTACTTTATCCGCGAAAACTAACCTTAGAGTCTTAACACTAGAAGTCTTATATTACTTCTACTCAAGATCCACTCTTAACATATATCTCTACCTTAGCGTACTTAACGCGACTTTCCTAAAGGTAATCTAACTCTAATAGTAAGCGGAAGTTCTACACCTAAAGACTTTAGTTAGTAGGAGATTAAAGGGATCTTACTTATAAATAAATATTCGACGTAATAGTATAAGTATCTAGATTAGATCTAGAGAGACTAGGCTTAGGCGTAGTTAATAAACTATTATAATATTATTTTAAACGCTATTACTGGCTAGAATAAGATTTTTAATATAATATAATAGTATAGATAAGACTAGTTAGATTAGTATTAGCTATAGAGTTACTTAGAGGTATATAGAAGTGCGTGAGACGTTAAATAAGCCTTAATTTAATAGATACCTATAGGCCTTATATAAAAGAATACTAAAAATCTACTAAATAGCTATATCTTGTAGTCTATACTTATACTAGCTAATATAGATCTAACTCAGAGCCGTTTTAGATCGATCTTGGATCTATCGGCTAGACGGCTACTAGGTAGGTTCGGGTGCTGTGCCGTTACAAGAAAGAAATAATAAGAAATAATTTAAGAAAACGTTTAACTACTATAAGTTGTTACACGGGGGTTCGCTATACTCACCTAGTCTTAGTCTAGGTTAGGGCGAGACCTGTATCAAGTATTCCATGCGATTATTTTCTAGCGATTCGTAGTGGAGAGAAGTTATAGGAGTCTAACTAAGTAAAGTAACAATTAATTCTATAGTAAATAGAATAACTAAGTATTAATCTGTGTAAGAGAAGAACTTATAAGAGTTGACTATAACTGTTATGGGCGGAGAGGCCTAGCGAACGAGTATGCTTCTACCTATCGTACAGAAGCTAAAAGATGAGAAAAAGAGAAGATAACTAAGTACAGACTTCTCTTATACTTGCTCGTTTCTGATCACGTGTCCGTACGGAAGGTATATCACGTGGTCATAGACCACGTGATCTTCCTAGTAGAGATCACGGGCGCAGCCCTTTACAATAACGAATGTAATAATAAAATCTAACTTATTCTTATATCTATCGTCTCTAGTCCTGCCATCTCATCCATCTTCCTCATGCAAGATAGTTAAGATGGCGCGGCCATCTCTACATGTACTGCCATCTTAGATGGCCAGCCTTAACGAGATGGCACGTCACGTGATCGCCGCCCCGCGGTGATTATTACCTTTTGACGTGGCGCCCAATGGTCTCCAACCTGCGGCCCTCGTCCAGGAGAGATCCTTCGCTGTTACTTGTAACAAGCCCTTAGTTAGAGGGGCCTAAGAAATACTTAGTAGCTAACGTACGAGGAGCTTTCCTCTATAGCTTATATACAAGAAGTCTACTAAGACTCTTTCCCGTATATAGAGGTCTAAGAAGATTACGTAATACTAACCCCCGCATTATATATAGCTAGGACGACTAGTCGTCGATGCTTCTTAACTTAACCGCCATGCCTCCTTCCTTTAGGTTCGTAACAAGTTTTCAGATTACGGTGTAACTGGAGGTGGCCATAGGGGGTAGCATGGAAAGTTTCCTGATAACCCCCCTAGGCCTAGGTGGTGGACAGAATCCGGGTGTCCCTAGCGCACCTAGATTCTGTAATTGGCCGGCGCGCACGATCCACCGCGATCGAGCTAATCCAGCTCCGCGTGGATTAGATTAGACAGATAGAACACGATCAATCAGATCAATAATCGATCAGTTATTCCACCGTCTTTGATAATCCATCACAATCTGACACAAGTATCTTTAGAGATGCAGGAAATATTACATACTTTAATATATAAGTTCGTGTTTATTCTTAACTATTATTTGTAGCGAGCTAAAAGCTATCTATTTAGTCGTAAATATATCTAAATACATTACCTAATAAAGTAGATAGGGCTATATACCCTAGTTCTTATGTTAGCAGAAATAATGTTGCAACTGCGAGTAGGGGTGAAGCTGTAATCGCTAGCGACTATAACTACGCAGCGTGACAACGAATCTTGTGCTAGAAGTGGGTGTTAGATGTAGCTGCCTAGAAATTAGAAATAAGAGCTCCTAAGGCACGGATCTTAGTGCAGGGGTCTTTAGTCATAGCGCGTGATACGGCTCGCAGACATCTTAGCACGCTACTGCTGCAAAATATCGCGTAGGACGCACGGCTAATCACATGCGTTTTAACGATCTTGTCGCCCGCGCGGAGTGAGTGAATGAGTGAGTTGTATTTAACGTCTATATATAAGGCCTCCCTTGGGGCATGTAATTACTCGTGGTTGCTTGTTACGTAATCAACCAAAGTCAACCAACCAAGCCAAGTTACTTGGTTATTGGACACACTGTTCCTAAAGAGACAAGTCCAGCCGAAGCGCCTACTTTTAGATCCCTGCATGGATCATGGCAGCGCAGGACTCATTTGACCCTATCCTTATACGAGGAGACTTCGGACTATGAGAGGGCCAAGCCGGATACTGACGGTGATGACTCACTGTCACATCTCAATGGTCAGTTTGGAAGCAACAAGAGGCCGCTAGCGTTAGTAATCCCATGCATATCGGGCTCAAGAACACGTCAAAGGTCACCATTGTTCAAGTGAATGACTTGTCAACTAGTGTGACTCCCTCTCTCAAACCTCAAACAGCATTCACGGCAGCCTTCCCAGCAAAGAGTCAACGCAACATCTAGCATATCATGTGGTCTCAACCACTAAACACCCTTGCACAGCGCCTCAAAGTCCTCCACGCACCAGGCAAACCCCTCGTCTTGACAAACATCTGGGACGCAATGAGTGCATCCGCCATCGCCGCTCTCCCCGGCACACAAGCACTCGCAACAGCCAGTGCCGCCATCGCCGCCGCTTCTGGCCTATCTGACGATGACCTAACTCTCAACATCAACATGCGTGCTGTGGATTCCATCGCCAAGGTAGCAGCTGCGCATAACCTCCCCTTGACTGTGGACCTGCAGGACGGGTTCGGCGACGAGCTGGAAGAAGCTGTGAGAGGCGTCATCGCATTAGGTGCAGCGGGTATAAACCTTGAAGACTACGGACGGGAAATCAATGGTCTCTATAGTGTCGATGAACAGTGCAATCGTATACGCCGCGCTTTGATTGTTGCTAGCGATGATGGCGTTGCTGATTTCGTTGTTAATGCGCGTACAGATGCGCTCTTTGCGGGCGCCGGAATCGAAGATGTTATTAAGCGTGGGCAGGCTTATTTAGATGCTGGTGCATGGAATGTCTTTGTTTGGGGCGGACCAAGTAGGAAGGGCTGGGGGAAGGATGAAGTTGAGAAAGTATGTCGGGCTTTCGATGGCCGGTTAAATGTTATCCTGGATAGAGGTCGTGAGGATGGCTTGACTATCAAGGAGCTGGAAGATATTGGGGTTGCGAGGATCAGTGTCGGTCCACAGTTGATGCGTCAGACGGCGGTGTTGTTGGCGGGTGAGGCTCGGAAGATACTTGATGGGAAGTCTAGCATGGCTGAGTTATGACGGTAGTGTTGGTGCGTCACTGTAGTTCGCCATTAAGTCTCATCAAAGAAGGTCTGGGCCGCCACTACTTGCCGTCATTTCCCTCTCACCACCTTCACCCAGTGTGTCCATCAACCAAGTCAACCAAAAATTGACCCTCTTACTTGACTTGGCTGACGAGAAGCCCTTGCTTTGCTTGGTTAGTTGACATTGCTCGATAGAATTTCCCGATTTGATATCTATACTAACCTACAGGAGCATACCAGTTCGAAGGAGGTGCTTTTGACACTCAATTGCCGCCATAGTCCCTGAATCGAGCCGATTCCGTTCATCCGTGATGACCTTCTTCGTCTATGAGAATACCCGCTCACACTCAGCACTCATTGCAGGACAACTAAACAGATCAAACGCCATCTTAGAGAGCACAGGATAATTAGGTGCATGGCGAATCCACCACTCTAGAGGGTCATCAACATCTCCATCAGCCTTATTAGTCCTAGCTATAAACTAATCGAGGTCAAAGATGACTCTTGCGCGCTTCTTTCCTCGCGTAGACACCGTACTAGCGGCGACCCATTGCACTGGTCAAACCACAACTCCATTTCTAGACCTCACACAAACGTTCTATATGTAAACCTACATATCTCCTAGCGTGCATTGCTGAAGCGTCCTAGGTGCAGAAGCGGCTACATCTGCGTGACCAAGCCTGCCTAATCCACATGATACATCGAGACTCTCAAACCGTCATTCCTAACGCTCTTTACAATACCATCTTCATTTATTTTAACAACAAAGGCATCTACAGCGCGACTATCGTAACATTAGTTCTACGCTATCCTCTATTTTAGCTTAGTATAAATTCACAGTTCTATTGAATTCCTATCAAGTTGCGTCCTGATCATTCCTATTGTGGAAGTTGAACAAGCTCATAACTCTTCCCATAAGCTGTCTTTTTTCAGTACCTCCAAGTCCGTTCTCTGCAACATCACTACTACTTCGAGCCCATTCGAAGACACTGTCTCGGTCAGCTCCCAGCGTCTGGGGCAGAAGCATGCCGAGCACGCCTAAGAACCAAAGAATCTCCATTGTAAATCGCAATGGCCCTTCTGTTGTAGGTTGGCTGAGGTATCGAAATATTGAGTAGCCTTTACAGAGATACTTCACTAACCCAGGCTTAAAAGAGCAACCTGGGCAAGTGCTTAGTGTCGGCTGGCAGCCTGATGTTCTCTGAGATCAAGGAGATCGTTGACGCGGGCGCGGACGTGGTGCACGACAAGAAGGCTGGGGTCAAGATAGTGACATGGGACACGAACTAGTGGGTCTCGTACGACAATGACGAGACGTTCTAGGCTAGGATGGACTTCGCTAACGAGCTGTGCCCCAGCAGCGTCATAGTCTGGGCCGCGTCGACCGACGACAACCAGGGCACGGCGATCCGGGCGCTGGTAAAGGTGGCAGGCAAGACGGACCTGTCAGTGTCGGCGCTGGCGGCAACGGCCAGGAACGACCTGAGCCAGTGCGTCTGGTGCGAGTGCGGGGCCAACTGCCCGTCTGGGCCGATCCTGGTGTCCGAGTCGTTGGGCAACAAGAACCCGCTCAGCATCGAGCTCAGCTGCACCAAGGGCAAGCGCAACTTCTGCTGCCCGTCCAAGGACCCGCCCACGTGCAAGTGGAAGGGCAGCCCCAAGTTCTATGGCATGCTCCCCAGCAACCAGTGCGGCGACGACGAGACCGAGGTCTCAGCCAGCACCAACGGCTGCTAGACTAGCTACAAGTCGCTCTGCTGCACCAAGAAAGCCTCGACTGACGTGCTCGACGCCTGCAAGTGGTTCGGCGCCGCGCCTATCTGCACCCTCAAGTCCTTTGTCCCCTTCCTGTTTGGTCCGCTAGGAGGCGCCTTCTCGTTCCAGTCGTACGGCTGCGGCGGCGACAGCAGCAAGCCCAAGGAACTCATCAAGGCAAAGCAAGGTTAAGGAGGTAAGCAAAGCTGCTCCTATGTATAATGGAGGGCTCAAGAGTGTATGTTGTAAAGACCCAATTCCATGGACGGGTTGCAAATGGTAAGTTTTTCCAAAATCAAACGACCAACCCCTTTTCGGCTCCTCCGTCACCACATACTAAGTCAACATCTCCGTAATAGGCGGGCTGGAAGCACCACATAGGTGCAGTAGGAAAAACTACTCGTTGGACCCATTGGAAACCTCTTCTTTGACTTCTCGACGGAATGCAAGACAGGCTACGAGCCTGGGGAGACGACCGTAGCTACCAACGGCTAGGGCTGCAGGTCGGGCACCTACTCCTACTTCTGCTGTTCCAATCCAAACAAGCCACCCGCGCTAGAAGTATCTGATGTAAAGCTCTGCTACGGACCTAGCTACCTCGATCAGCTCGAGAGCGGCCTAGACGCAGAAAACAACTCTCTAATGTTTTCGAGGAGGAACACAACTTTGACGGAGAATGTGGGACCACAGACACCACCTGCCTCCTCCGAGGGAGAGACCAGGGCGTCGATTTTCCAAACTCGTCCATGGTATTCCTGGCGAGAGAGGCAACTAGCGAAGAGCTGGCCTATATGGAGACATCCGATCTCCTCGGCACCCATGATCTGGCCAAACGTGGCACCTGGGAACAAGTCGCTATGGCGTTGTGCGGTCCTCAGGGCCAGAAGTCAAGCATCTGAGTGCAGACGTACCCAAGCGCGTCGAGCATCATCCGAACGACAGCGACCATCACTTTTCTGATGTGACCCCAAGGAGGTCCTGCAACCACTCGAGGTTATCATTAGGGGGAAAGACCTTTTCTGCTATTTCTTGTAACAAGTTTATGGTAAATGTGATAATATCGCTTCCGACTCTAGATAAAAGGCGTTGTAAACTATCGCCACTCTGCATCTGTGTGAGGTAAATAAAGTTCTTCCAGCAGACTTGTAGATCTTTATGGTAAGTGCACTGACTAGCGCGTGCGCTATACTCTAGCCCTAACATCTTACCCTTGTTGCTTAGTGCCAATGAAGTTCTGGGAACGAGCTCCGCTGGGCGGCGGAGAGAGCGCTAGGACGCCACATCAAGCCTCTTTGCTAAGTATTGCGCGATGCGGTCATGGAGTGGATTTACCAAGAAATAACTAATGGTATTCTCGAATTACCCCTGAGGTGGTTTTTCGACAAGGACACGCTCTACCTATTCCTTAATATCACCCTCAGCGCTTTTGCACTGCATTAAATCCTAACGTGGATACGTTTTGTTCTTTATATATTCGCGTGTCATGAACAGTATCCCCTAAAAAGGTCGCGTTCGCTTGGGGTGTCGCACGCGCCGCTGGTCACGATTCACACAATCGCGCCTGTTCTTCAGCGCACAATGCTTGAGAGACAAAGGGAACTTATTGCCGTTGGCATTTTGTTTCTGGTCCTGACATGGGTGGCTGTCTGCCTCCGAATCTATGCTAGAGCTATCATCCTGAAAAAATGGGGTCACGAGTAAGTCGAATCGGGCTTCTCATGCTGCTATCTGCACAGATTGTGGTCCGGTGCACTGACGATTATGGTAGTGACTCGGCTATGGTTGTTACTTTGGTGCGAGCTTCCCATATCCGTTCACGGGGTCTCGGGCACTCACAATGACACAGGGCTTATTTACCATCTCCGTAGTTGTACAGATGCTCTCCGTTGTGCATGGTGTTGGTCACCATATGTCGGAGCTGAGTCCTGAAGAAGCTCGAACTGCACTGTTGGTAGGATTGCATCTTGACCTAAATCTCCCTGAGGTTGACATACCCACAGTACTGTTACCTGTACGAGATATTCTATGTGCTTGTTGGGGTCGGGCTTAAGGTTGCCCTTGGTATATTCTACCTCCGCATAGCAATTGAGCGGTGGCAGATCCTACTCATCAAGTTTATCATCTACGGCGCGGCAGTTTTTGGTTTTGTCTGCCTCTTTCTTGTCGTGTTCCAATGCATTCCAGGTAGAAACACTCCATGTTACATATTCGAAGCTCCGTCGATATTGGTGCTGACAGGTGTACAGTATCTACATTCTGGCTGGTCCATCCTGCCAACGACCAGTGCATCCCCGTCCCAGCACAGAACGGCATTACCTTTGCGTTGAATGCCATGAATGCGTGTACCGACTGGATACTCGGCACGCTTCCATTCTTCATGGTCAAAAATCTTAATCTGAGCTTTGGAACGAAGATGATAGTGGCCGGGCTCCTTGCGTTTGCAGCACTGTACGTAATGTTCGCTCGAATTCCAAACAATATCAGCTCATTTTCACCTAGTGGAAGCACCGGCACCATTGTAAGGATGAAGTATGTTAAGAATTTAACTAATGGCCCTGAATTTCTCTGTAAGCTACCTCTATATGCTCTGAATACAGCTATTAATGCCTGCTTCAGATGTGATTATCGATGTATCCATATGGTCAACAGTGGAGCCTGGGATCGGCATCACGGCCGCAAGTATCGCAACTCTGCGCCCCCTTCTGCAAACTCTTTTATGGCGGCTTGGCTTCGCACCGCCCCCATCATACGTCACGGTCCGACCAATACATTCGCGCAATGGGAGATCCAGTCGCCAGTATAGGCTTGACTGGCTTCGGCCTACGCATCGACCCCCAGATCTTGCACATATTGAAGGCTCAGGCACTACAGGCACAACTTCTACTACAATAACAGGGAATATATCTAATAATGCGAAAGCTTGAAAGTATAGGTTCGTAGAAATCAGCTGTCAGGATCTGGCCTGGTTTGGGCCATCCTAGACCATCCTTGCTTGTCTTAGTTAGCTTAGGACTATATACATCCTATAATTACTAGAGTAGCTTACTAGTTTAATAGAACTAACTACTTACTTATCTATCTAATCTATCACGTGCTATAAGGGACACTATTTATATTACTCTATTACTTTATCTATAAAAACTAATTCTCTAGAGCCTCAATACTAGAAGTCTTATATTACTTCTACTCAAGGTATACTCTTAACATAGGCTAAGCTTCGTTTAGCGAGCTAAAGCTTAGGTACACAATATGGCCGTAGAAGCCAACATACGTCTATCATAGCCACAAGACCACGTTATTCTTGCACTTGTTAACTCGTTTGGATCACACGCACCGCTACGTGAGGCTTCATGCGATGCTTAGGTATATCTACAGAGGTATAGATTACTACACAGTGACTAAAAAGTGTAAAACGTCATCCTATCCTGTTGTGCCGCTCCCAGCTCTCGTAACTAGAGATCCAGGAACCCCAAACGGGTCGCTTATGATGTTCTGATAACCAAAAGGGGTTATATTGTGGACACCTATTATAGTCTTGTACACCCCTGTCATATTCCCTCGCATGCGCCATGAAGCTATACACAACACGTAATGAGCGCGTCAGCCTTGCTTATCTTCTCACCGGTGCAGACCTCTCTCATATATACCCTACTATTCCCATCACTCCATCGATATCCTTTTAAGCAACCTACTAAAACACACTAGACATCTTGCAGAACGGCACAAATTCGCATCCTAGCATCGTAACACCGCTAGCCGCTCTCTCAACATGGATAGCCACAACACTAACCCCAGGAACGAGTTAGTCGACCTAGCGTAGGTAAAGAATGTCTCTAGAGAGCGAAAAGTATTTTGACCATGGCAGGCACCAAGATTCCCACGTCAAATTGTTGAGCAACGAAGATGAGCACCACGATGATAGGTCTTCTACCCCGCACTCCAAGATCCTTGGCTTTCTACGCCAATTTCGACTAGGAATTCTTACTATCGTGTTTGGGTGTTGCCTTAACTGGCGATCTAATATTGAATACCGCAAGGTGGCCATGTACCACAGCCGGACTATCGCCGCCACGTATGGCTTACTTCACCTAATCCCCTTAGGTGGAGCAATCACACTTCTTATGCTTCAATGGACGAGCTACTTTGCGAGTTTTACAGATGACAACTCTACCACGCTGCAATTTGTAGCTAAATTACATGAAGTTTTCATGCAAGCATCTATTGTTGAGATTACATTTTACCTCATACGCACCCAAGTCATCAATGGGTTTGTCCCTCTCGGTTTATTGTCAGGTGCTCTCCAAGCGACACAACTGTCTTACATCTGGTCTCTGGATTACATATCGATATTCAAATCTCCAGCTATCCGGGGATGGCGGAAGTGGTTCTTCACTCTGGCAATTCCTGCTCTCATTCTCCTCATCTCTTTCGTCGGTCCGTCCAGCGCTATCTTGATGATTCCAAGATCAAACAGCCCACATAATCGTAAAGCAGTCATAAAATATGCCCGCAACTCGACGGGTACGATGTACCCTACCGATATAGGTGCATCGAATGGATTCAGCTTGTAAGAGATTATCCTCATTTTATAAATTATCACTAATTCCACCTTCAAATCAAAAGAGAGCCATCGAGCCTCAACAAGACGATCAAGACCAAAATCGATGAACGATACGAATCCGGGGAAGGGCTCAAAGGAACCTGGTACAGTTCTTACATGACCCGAGATTCGACTGATCCACAGCTCGTTTTTCTTGATCGAGTTTTGCGATTCTCTTCCTGGTCACCCGATCCCAAGTCGTGGAGCCCCTATGAGATGGGCGGCCCCCGCCAAGTAAATACAACGATACCCACACAGTACAGTTCCCGCAGTTTTATGGGCCTCACAAACGATTCGTTTTCCATGGTGTCACAAAATGGAACCGCAACAGTCAGGATGGCTTATCCTGTGGTGATGACTCAGTGTCAGCAACAGTCATCTACTGAAAATTCTGAGGACAAGATTTATTATGAACCGGACGCTGCTACGCTGACGAGCTTTTTAACACTCGGCGCTCTTGCAGAAAAGATCTCTAATTCTTCCGAAGTAGTCGAGGATTTCGGTGAAGAGCTTTATGCACCGCTCTGGACAACGTTGCCTCAATCTGGATCGACGTCGGTGTTTGTATTTTTCTTGTCTCGGGCCTTGTTGCATACAAATACATCGGACTACTCCTCGCCTTATGTGAATACATCATACTCACTCTCTTCGCTTCTCGGACGCACAAATCGAACACTCGATATCTATCCGATCACAGTCATTAGTTGTAAACTGTCCGCTTTTTGGGATTTCGGAGACGTCCAGCTACAACAAGGTTTCACGGATGGATCGGTCAAGACTCTGTCATATACGAAGTCTCTCACACATAACGCTAAACCAATAAGGATGAATATCAGCCATGTTGACACGATTCGAGGTGCACGTTTCCATCGCCAATTGAAAGAATCAATTCCAGATGTTCCACAATATACTATGGAGCCCGAGGTCATGACGATCATGCTTTCACTAGGCGCTATCTTCGCTCTCGGCATCTCCAAAATTCCTCCTGTGTATCAACCTGGTGGAGGATCTTCTCGGGAAATCGATGAGAAATCATTTGAAAAGGGACTTATGGTATGGTACCCACCACCAGGAATTGATGTAGCTAATACGACTGCTTTCAAATTTACCCTGACCGACTATGGATATGGTTACGGAAACCGCTCAACATCCATCTACCTCGCCATGGCAGTTATGACCACATACTGCATCATCACTATTATCTATCTCATCTACACCATCGTCACAGGATCAATATCAACAGCATGGAACTCCGGCATCGAGTTAGTTATGCTAGCGCTGCAGTCCAGAAAGCCAGGTCACCTCGGCCACGCATCAGTTGGTATCGATTCAGTAAAGACGTTTGGCGAAAGTGTGGGGATAAGGGTTAATGCTGACAATCAGCTTGAGCTGGTCTTTGCGCACGATAATGATTTTAAAAAGAGAGGACTGAGCAAGATTGAGAGGAATAAAGAATACTAATACGAGGAGGGCAAGTACAAAGAAGCGGAGGCGATGAACAGACAGACGCTGGCGTGGAGGGAGAAGGCGCTTAGATATAAGCATCTAGCCACGCTAATGAGCGTACACTGTCTTGCCCTCCTCTTTATATATTAGTGTGGCTACAAAGACGCCCTTGCTCTATACGAGAGAGCATGCGCTGGGTACTAATCAATCCTTGGCATCGACTATCCTACTACTCGTGAATGTTACTAGCACTATGCGGACGTGCTCGCAATGGAACAGCAGGGTCAGCATAACCTGTCTCATAGAATAGCAGGGAGTGCCGTACAGGCAAAGATTTAAGACTACGGCGAGGGCTAGCAAAGATAGGCATTAGAAGCTCAAAGTGGTCTGCACGATAATAACAAGAAACTGTACCATATTGCAGAATCCGCAATAGATAAATCAATTAATTATCGCCTGTCCTTCTTTTTAAGGTACAAATCACACCTTCCTGCTGGACGAACCAATGATTACGAACATGCCACTCCTTCTCTGGATGGGTCAATTCGATGTGAAACTCTCGGAGTAATTGCGGTACGACTTTTTGCATTTCGATCATTGCTATAGCAGAGACGTAAAGTGATTAGTATTTCAAACTTCTCAAGAAAAAAAAAACAACATAACAGAGAGAATGTGTTGACAGATTGCAACTAACCTGTCACTAACGGCACAATAGAGAGATAGAGCCAGGACTAAATAGTTTGTGCACTCGCAAAGACAACGGAACCTCAAAAACTTACAGATATTTCGACCAATGCATTTCCTACTGCCCCCGCCAAAGTTCAATTCGAGAATACTGTCCATCTGCTTCAAATGCGCCTCAGAAGCTTCGAGCCATCGTTCCGGTTTGAATTCTTCCGCATCAGGAAATGCTGCTGGATCTCTATTCGTCACCCACGGGTTGATGCCGACGATGGTGCCGCCAGGAATGAAGTGGCCGTCGATCTTGATGCCCTCAGCGGGCACATGACGTTCCATCAGCAACCCGACAGACGGGTGCATGCGCATAGCTTCCTTCAACACGGCGTTGTAATACGGTAGGTCATTCGTGGACTCCTTGTATTTGATGGGCGTGCTCAGTTTGCCTGCATTGTCGGCTGCGTCGAGCTCTTCGACTACCTTGGCCATGCATTTGGGGTGGCGGCACAAGTAGTAAATCACTGCTCGAAGAGCTATGGCGGTGGTATCGCTTCCTGTAAAGATAATGAGGTAAATTCAGTCGGAATTACTGAATTGCCACCCTGACCGGGCCCCCTTGGTGGAAAGACATACCTGCAAAAACATTTCCTGACAAGTGCACAATGATATCGCGGGTACTCATCTTCAGTGGATCCGAAGACTTGACGTGTGCCCATCTCGAAAGCATATCTCTACCCTCCACATCGGCGTTGATGAGTTCTCCGTCCCGCTTAATCGACGCACGTCCGTTAATCGCCTTAAGTGTAAACACAAGTACCTGATTCCACGTTTCCATCGCTGGCATCAACATGGTAAACAACGGGTTCCCCAAAAGGTACTTGTGATACTCAGGAACCTGCCCGCACAGAGCAGCGTAGGTGAGCATACCCTCGATCGCCTTCATCATGCCATCCACATCCTTGCCTTGGTCCAAGAACCCCAGTTTGCTCGCAAATGTGACCTCGCCGACGACGTCAAACGCAAAGTATTGTAGCCAAGCTCCCAGGTCGAATGGCTTTTGGATCCTGGCGAACTCGTCGAGCTTCCGCATGAACAGCGATATGCAAGAATCAATCGCCTCTTCTGACTCGAGAATATTTGGCAGACTGTAGGCAGCGCCAACCTTGCGTTTTTCCACTCGATGGTAATTTGGATCCCGTGTGGAGAACAGGTTCATCTCGGGCTTCTTCTTCCACGACACGCTTTGGATAGGATAGAATGCTGACTTTGTAAAGTTCTCCTTGATATTGTAGATAACAGGAATATAGGAAGGATCGGCAATGGAAACATGGTTGGGTGCAATGCGGACCAGAGTACCGTATTTTCGATGCAAGTCTATTGCAGCCAGGTGTGCTGTCCCCTTCCAGACATCATACAATCTCCAGAACTTGGTGCACGCAGCTACTGGCGGGCCTGGAATCGAGACTAAGTGTCGTTGAAACTTATTCCAAACCAGACGAAGAACAATAAAGGCAGTAATAAGCTGCAGTGGGTAGGTGATAGCGAGTGTCCGCACCTGTAAGAGTAGCGCAGCGTTTTGCGAGTGAGTCGCTGGTGCCATCGCCGGTAAACTTTCGTCCTGCGAGAATGGAACTGGCGAGACTAAAACTGTGGTAGACTGCTGTCTTGACGGTTACCTACTATATGTCTTGCGCCTCTACAAATATATCACAAACAAGGAAATTCATCCATCTGCGCGACAAAGACAGGTCACGTTCCGAACACGGCAGATTCTCTACTGGCCATGATCCGACCCCTGGATCGAGGTATGAATTATTGGATAATCTGCGATTTACTGCAGCTGCATACAGATAGAGATATTTGACCCACCTAGGCGAAGCCTCCAATTTGGTGGCATTGATATCCAGCGGCGGGGTAAGCAGAAGAACTAATTAAAAACGCTGACCAAGCGCGTTGCCAAGACCAGTTTTCTGACTTGGTGGTGGTACCGCCAAGTCAGATGCAGCTGGTGGGTGTAAGCGCTAAAAACATTAAGATAACTGATCCCCACTGGGAAGTACACAGTCTGTACGCTCTGATCAGTATGAGGCGGCAAAAGAGGCCTAATTTAGGGTGGTAAATGGGTGTGAGAGGTTTGGCAGATAGGAATGAAGATATCAAAGATAGTATCAAGTCGAATCCTCGAGGTTTGTCCCAAGTATCGGATAGTAGTTTTATACTAGTTGTAACTATAGGCTCTTAGCCTTACTAGCCCAAGGAATACCCAATGGGGGCCCAAGGGCTGTCCTTTGGATCTCAATCCCAAGTCGCATGACAGGTACCTAGTTCTCTCTATCCTCTCTCTATAACTCTAATCCTTCTTCTCTCTTCATCATCAAAGTAAACATAAAGCTCTTCGCTCTTGCTTCCTGACACTGACGGGCTAGCTGCGTGTGCATCTCTTCTTTTTTCTCTTTCCGTCTCCTGTCTTATAACACCTAACGCCTTAGCCACGTATATATCTTCTTCCTTTTCCCTTCTTTCTTGTTCTAACCTTTCTTTTTATCACGTAATCTCTATATCTATTCCCTCTCACTCATCTTCTTTCGCTCGTTCCGTCCGCGGTTCTATTCAGCGGGTAACAGGCTTCCCTTCCTCTCCTTTTACCCCTTCCCCACTCATATAATCCCCTATCTCTCCAGATACGGTAATACTAACGCTTGCTTAGATCTAGCTCCCTAACCCTGTCTTAACTCTGTTAAACTACTAAGTAAATATAAAGCCCTTCTACCCAGCTTTTACTGTCTTCCCCATCCTACGCACCCTGCGGATCACTCTTCTTCTGCAACAAATACCCCTGAATCTCAGCTGGCGAAAAGACAGCCTCAGGTAGCGCATCAGCAAGCTGCCTCGCCATCTGCGTAAGCTGCCCTGGCGGCAACGTCGCAAAGTTTGGTCTCGCAGCAAAGAGAGGAAGAACTGCTGCTGCTGGCGACTTGTTACCTGTGGCCGCCCCCACCTAGTCTCCTTCTTCCTCTTATCATTACTACTACCCTTCTTTTCTGATGCGTGTTTCTTTTCTCCTCCTTCACCATCATCACACTTCTTACCATACGCCTCATCACTATACATACATCTGAAGATTTCATCGACTTGCGTCCTCGTCGCTAGTGTGAATCTGATTTGCAAATCCACGCGACCAGGTCGTATGAGTGCTGAATAGAGTTTCTCGGGGTCCTGACTGCCCACAATGAGGAAATGTGTGATTGATGGGAAGCGACCGGCTTGCCAGGATGTATGCAGCTGCCGAGCGATGATATTCTGTCATTGCAATGAGGCGAGTGCGTCAGCTTGTCGATTCAGCCCGTCCGTGTTTTCTACGGGTGCATACCCGGGATCTAAGTGAGTATATTGCATGCGCAGCTGACTCGAAATATCCAAACTGAAGATGTTTAGAACCAAAGTCTGGAGCTTTGGCAGAGGCGGACCTGTCATGAGTAAACCAAAGACAAAAGGCGAGATTTCATCCGCCTGAATGTGCAGATGCTCGAGGTGAGGTACTCTCGAGAGGTTCAGGAAGTGGCAGTGAAGCTGGTATAAGATGCCAGAAGAAATGACTAAGTATCAGGCTAACGAAGGGTTACCCTAAATAGCAATGAGATAAGGGGTTAGTCAAATATGAAAGTCTTATATGCAAGGTGACTTATCGTTAGGGTGGACCTAGTATAGATAAGTTGCATCGCTTTACTACGGCCATATGAGGCTAGGTGCAGGCTCGCGAACATCAACGATTCTAACCACGGATGCATCTAGTCAACGAACGTGGACGGCGTGTTCGAGTTGGACAGCATGATTGGAGGAGTGGTACTGCTATACAAACAATTTGACTTGCCCTCTTGCAGGGACTGGCTAAAGTGTTTGGACAGATAGCTGGCCAGATCAGTACCATACCCTGGCCACCCCACCAAAACGCGTGAAGCTCTATCATCCTATCTGGTATGACGCTACACTAATGTACTCTGTACTACATGCATACCGACGTACCGGTACCGCCCGTGCCGGCGTACCGAAGTGGTGATATTGCGGCGTAGACATCAGCTGAAAGTCACTAGTGACTGCGGCTTCACCCCTGCATACGGCCACGGCACGATTCTGCTTAGTTTTATCTTCGGTATGTAGTTTAGCGCTAAATGTAGATCCTCCACTATCGATATAATTGGTCAGTACCCAATTGAACAACGACCAGACCCTACTAATACTGCCTGAAATGGTGAAGCCACAGTCGCAAGTGGCTGTATGTCTGTTGCAAGAAGCTTCTACCAGGAAGCGGCCTTAGCTTTGACACAGTGCTTATTGAACGGGTTTTTATTACTTCCTGTAGCATTCTCTAACTGTTCAACTGCACTTATACTGCACGCCATGATGATCTCTCTCCGCCTTGACAGTGATGGAAGTCCTCAAACATGGTTAATGATGAAGAAAGTTTATTGCACTTATATACCTACAATCGTTGGGTTCCTTGTTTGCTCTGCGTCAGCGGCTACCATCCCCGCAGAGGCACAACTGGTAGCACAGTTTTACATCTCGGGTCGTGTCGCTTTGTTTCCATTCAGTTTTTTCACGCTGGGTCTCGCGTAAGTCTAGCTACGTTACCTAACAATACATCGCTCCATCTAGATTAACCCGTGTCTATAGTTTTGGACCACTTATTGCGGCTCCTATTAGTGAGAACTATGGCCGCAGGCCCGTATACCTGCTCGGCTTGCTTGCTTTCTCCCTCTTAACTTTAGGCGCCGGCCTCTCACAGAGCTTTGCGTCTCTTGTCGTGTGCCTGTTTTTTGCTGGGGCGTTTGGAGGCTCCATGCTAGTCGTAGGCTTTGGGTTTCTGGCGGATGTGTGGACGTCAAAGCAATTACCTGTCGTACTGTCTATCTTCAATGTAGTTCCATTCTGTGGTCCTGCTGCTAGGTTTGTCTATAACCCGCTCTATACTCACATTAAGGACCGTACTAACATATATCAGGCAACTTGTTTCGAGCTACATCGTACCGAAAAAACCGTGGCTGTGGACTCAATGGCCATCACTTATTCTAGCAGGGTTCACTTATGTCACAATTTTACCTATGCCGGAGACGTGTCAAAACGCCAGCAAGTCTGAAGCTCAAACTGTCAACGAAGTAGGGTCAAAACGTTTTGTAGAGCACATGAAATCTTTTCTAGCAACGATACCCTTTGTGCGACCTCTACATATGCTCACCCATGAGCCAGTGGTTTGCCTTTTCTCCCTTTGTAAGTATGCTCTGGATAAATCGGCTAGTAATCACTAAGATCGTAGATATTGCACTTAACTTTGCCGCAGTTTATTGCTTTTCTGCGTCCATCCCGTTTGTATTCAGGACACAATATGGATTTAGCTTGGAATCTCAGGGTCTTGTTTTCACAGGCTTGATAGTTGGGTATCGTTGACTTTGCCCTGATATTTAATCACACGGAATCGCTGATTTTCCCTAGATACTTGGTTTCAGGACCAACAATGATATTTCCATATATAAAGCAAATGCGCAAAGACCGGACACATGATTACTTCAGCTCAAACGTAGAGACACTCGGGAATGGAGCTCAGCCAGAACGTCTGCTCTGGCCTGCGTTGGTCGGCGCTGTGGCACTTCCCGTCAATTTCTTCTGGTTTGGATGGTCAGCGGAAGCTCAAGTGCATTGGGCTTGTCCCATTATAGCACTTAGCTTATATTCGTGGGGGAATAACCTACTTTATGTAAGATCTATGATTCGATATAATTAGAAGTATTAGCACTAACTTTTTAACAAAGAATGCTACGCAGCTATACCTTTTGGAAACATACGGGTCGCGCTATGGTGCGAGTGCTACCGCCGCCAACAACCTGCTTCGATATATCTGGGCTGCTATACTTCCTTTATTTATGACTACAAGTGAGCAACGTTGCATATAACTATATCTTTGCTGAAAAACTAACTCATAATGATGATAGTGTATTCTAACCTTGGAACTGGTTGGGCTTCAAGTCTTTTCGGTTTTATTTTGATCTTACTCCAGCCCATTCCATGGACTTTGCGTTACTTTGGATCTAAGTTAAGATCACGCAGCATCTATTTGCAGACAGACGATATTTTGCAACAACGGGAAGTTGGGACAGGCTAGAGCCTAGTTAGTGTGGTGTTCCTCGGTGGAACCCTCGGAGCTCCATTAATGCTCTAGGAATTGTAACGGGCTGAGCCTGAAGTAACATGACTAGGTCTTATAGCCTAGCCTCCTTCCCTCGCAGCCCTGTAGACCGTGCGCAAGCCTAGATAACGCAACATGGCTGTCTACCTTCTTCCTCTTCTCTTCATCTTGATTATAGATAGCATCTCGACTAAGTAGCTGGAATCCAGTTCCTATATCTATGTAGCGGTGGAAATGCAACCATTTTGAGAGGCCTTTGGCCGCTGCTTTTGGGGGCGTTTCCACCTCGCTTAGTCTCTGTCACATTACCGCTTTACCTACCAAGGCTGACGGCGCAACAAGCCACCTAAACACCTAAACAGCCAGAGAAGCAGCTTAACGAGATCTACAATACTATGCTTAAGAACTCGATCTATACCAATTATACAGACGAACAGAAAGAAGAGTAATGCGGGATCCTCCAACGCGTCCTTGGAAATATAGTGGTATTGTTCTCTCCCCTATCTGCGACGACTTTAGATCAGCTGCTTAAGATTGCAGAGGTTCAGCCGACGCTGGAGGATCTCCACGCAATTCTAGACATCCCAAGCGACCAAAGCCAGCTGCTCCGCCTGCATCATCCGTCGTTTCGCGATTTCCTGCTCGACGAAAACTAGTGTAACGATGCGTTCTAGGTAGACGAGAGGTAGATATATACAGCGTTAGCAGACAGCTGCATACAGCTTATATCGAGCTCTCTTAAGAAAGACATCTGCGGGGTAGATGCTCCTAGTACATTTGTAGCTAAAGTAGGGAGGACGCGACTTAATAAATGTCTCTACCTAGAGCTATAGTATATATGCTAGTACTAGGTATAGCATCTTACTAAGGGCAATGTTCAGCTTCACGACGACGGCCAAGTGCACCAGTTCCTCTAAGAGTACTTTCTGCACTAGTAGAAGGCGCTAGGGTAGACGGGCAAGGTGTTAGAAGGCATTTATGCTATTAGCACTCTCGAGTTAATTATTATAGTAAGCTACATCTGTAACTACAAAGTGTTAAAGCTATCACTAACGAACGCATGGACGAGCGACTATCCTAGACTATATACATTTGTACACCACATAAAGCAGTTCGTGCTAAATAGCCAGGCTAGGATAGAGCAGGCTCCGCTGCAGGCGTACTACAGCGTGCTTGTGTTTGCGCCTAATGAAAGCCTAGTTAAGAAGCAGTTCGCAAACCAGATGCCAAAGTAGATGAAGAGGCTACCTCAAGTCGAGAGTAACTGGAGTGCTGTGTTACAGAACGTACTAACACTAACTTACTGACTTGAGTGAGAAGGGCGGTAGAGACTAACCCGTCCTGCATAGTCTAGAGTAGGTACTTCAGTTTAGTGCACGTGCGCAGCTCTAGACGCTGCCAACGTGCGCCATAGCTATTTTAGTAAGCTTCTAATGTTGGCATAGCATTGAATTCATATACAGACATCTGAGCACGCTACTAAAAGCTACTACGGGCCAAGTGTAGCTAAAGCTTGGTGCTCTGCCAGACAAGTTTTGGCGATCTTGTCCCGCGCGGGGAGAAATTACTAGAATGCACACTCCTCATCTCAAATCATCCTTCACAGCCCGTAGTCTTGATCTTCAAGATCTAGGCTTTTCTTCTGCACCTCCGAGCGCTTGCTAGAGACTTGTTGTCGCGAGAAAATAGGGGGTACTAGCAGCTCTTGGTAAAGGCGGTTAGCAGAACGATTGACAGCACGTATAACACTACACTCTCCTTGTTCGGAGGCTAATACACTTAAAGGACGATGTTTATCGAATAAAGTGCGTTAAGCGCAGCTAAGTGTAGTAACACTAGCCTAACGCTGAAGGTCTAGATGAAAAAGTGTCCCGCTATACAGGGTGTTCCGTCACGTACGGATGGACGTTATGTTAAATTCAGCCTAATCCCTGGAGCAGAACCCGTTACTGGAATTAAAAGGGGTCCACTGCCTAATTTGGCAAAACCCATAATTAACAACAAGGGCTAATAGTCTGGTCCTCGACTGGCATGGTAGGAAGTAGATTTGGTCAACCTTGTTGTTGGCATCTGCAGCATTAATACGAACAGGCTCGTCTCTTGACTGCTGCAAGTCATGGAAAATAG
This sequence comes from Curvularia spicifera, assembly GCA_026262435.1. Taxonomy (NCBI): domain Eukaryota; kingdom Fungi; phylum Ascomycota; class Dothideomycetes; order Pleosporales; family Pleosporaceae; genus Curvularia; species Curvularia spicifera. The sequence continues at coordinate 29,464 of JAODYB010000069.1, forward strand.
GAAGATTCGAGGAGACGACCATTTTCCATTAAATAACGACTCACGTTTTGTGTTGCCAGATGCTATTTTTACTCTTGTTAACAGCTACTTTAACGCTCCACGCCTTAGAAACCCTCTCTATCTTCTCCACAACGCCATTAACTGCCTGTAGCGTCCATCTCCTGTTTTAAGGCTTTTAGAGGCTTTGGAATTCCATAACTGGGAAATGGACAATCATCAAATCGTAATCTGATCCGCCCAGACAATCCAGCTGCGGCCATCAGATCCCGGAGCGGGGCAGCCGATGCAGACATAGTACTGTCTTCCAGTGTTTGGTCCCTTTTGGGTGACAGCGAGCTGAGTCCTCTGCGAAGAGCTGCAGTTGCGACAAGCTGGCAACCGGGGTGCAGGTGTGGCTACTACGGCAGTCTTGGGAATGTGATTAGCATAGGTAATGAAACGCACTATAAGAGAGGGTTCACACACTGTTTGTTGGTAGGTATAGTAGTGATTGTGTACTTCTTTCTTCTTGCGTGAAAAGAAACCCATGGTGTGCTGGGTATCAGAAGGTCTTAGTCAGTTGCTGGGGAAGAAGGGATAGAGAAGCTCTGGAAAGGGATTTTTGGAGCTACATATTAGGATGACGGCCAGTACTTGTACCCAGCTTGCACATTTGGAAGGCTGTGACAAAGTGTACCGCTCACCTGCATGAAAGCAAGCCACGAAACGGTAAAAGCAGGTGAAAGCCAATCGTCTGTGCCAATCTTCTCTAAATAGTATACATGTCAGCGCTTATATAGATCACGTGCTCAATTGGACTAACTTACCGCATGTGCAGCCTTGTCCAGTTATCTGTCGCGACATGTTCTATAACTGGGACCAAGTAGTGACTATATGTCTGTAAAGAGCTCAGTATTAATCAAGGATATTTATTTCATAGAACTGAGCAACTTCATTTCCTTTCAATTTCGAACTCTATAATTATGAAGAATGTTTTGTATTTCTTTTTCATTTTTCCCTAATGGCTCGCCTGTGGCGATTGGCCTATCAAAAAGTATCACAAAAAACGGCAGGCCGCCCCTCGGCCCACCAAAGATCAAAGATCAAAGATCAAAAAAAAGGGTTTTGTCAAAGTAAGGATTCGAACGCGACACCTCAGGCACCAAGGCTCTGGCTCTGTGCAAGCCTCGAGCCCCAGGGCTTTGGCTTCACGTGTCAAATCCAATGTATGGATCCGGATGGACCCCTAATCACAGAACAACAAAGAGCTCCAATAGGCAGAAGCCCATTGGGCGGCCAACAATGAGCAGAAAATTCTGAAGTCATCGAGCCGTGGTCGTGATGAGGACACAACAGGCAGAAAATCTGAACCGTGGTAATATGCGAAGTACTCAGAAAACTCTGAAATCCTCGAACCGTGGTCGT